>JAOTRH010068375.1:0-18069 GCA_034768845.1 Heliamphora exappendiculata | reverse complement strand
AGTATAAGCACTATTCATAATAACCTTGGGGTGTGAATTAATTTATATAGTCAGTATAAAATTAATTATCCCAATGTATCTCATTCAATAAACACAGTGTACTAACACAAAGAGTGAAAATAATAGACGACACTATTATTTGTTTCTCGTAACCAAGATAGGCCCACTAAAACTCTATACTACAGTCGTACCAATGGTATGTCTATTTTCATTTAACATTTGAGCATAAAAACTTATATTATGTAAGAACATAAAATCTGATATTTTGTATGCAAATCGTATTTTACACACCAGATTAAATACTATATAGAATAAAGGACATCCATGCATAAAATTGAAAGAAATGATACTGCATACATTGCTCATTAAGATTCTCATAAAAAAATTTAATTTTATTAAACTAAAATTAAATACTAAAAACATGATTTTTAGTATAATAAGCCTAACAATCTCTCATTTATACTCAAAATTATGCGACCATACATTTGACTCACATGCCCTCTACATGACTATTAAAAGTTTTAGCTGGTAAACTTTTTGTAAAAAGATCTGTAAGGTTATCTCCTGATGCAATCTTAGTCATAGGAACATCACCCCTCTGTATAATTTCTCGTATTAAGTTATACTTACGCTCAATGTGCTTTCTTTGACTCTTTCGAGTTTGCACTCGCTCCGCTATTATCATAATAAAGTGTAATAGTTAACTGAACTGAAGGAACTATCTCTAAATCCAACATGAAGTTCCTGAGCTAATCGTCCTTCTTGGCTACTTCAGAAGTTGCCACGTACTCGACCTTCATGATGAAATCAGCAATGCAGAACTGCTTGAGACTCCTCAAACTAATAGCTTCATCTCCTAAGGTAAACACATATCCTGAGGTAAACTTGCGAGAATCCTGGTCAGACTGAAAATCTGAGTCTGTGTACCTCAAAGGTACTAAACTATCTACCTAGTAAACTAACATATAATTCTTAGTCCTTTTCAAGTACTTGATTATATTTTTTACCGCAGTCTAATACTCTAGTTCTGGATTAGACTAATATCTACTAATCATACCAATAGCAAAACAGATGTCTGATCTAGTACAAAGCATAGCATACATAAGACTTCCTACTGCAGAAGTATAAGGAACCACATTCATCTTCTCTATCTCATCAAGTGTTTTAGGACACTAATTCTTGGACAGAGTGATTCCATGCCTGAATGGGAGAAACCCTTTCTTGAAATCCTGCATGCTAAAATGAATAAGGATATCATTGATATACTTTACTTGTGATAAGCCAAACATCCTTTGTTTCCGATCTCGCACAAGCTTGATCCCAAGGATGTGACTAGCTTCTCCCAAGTTCTTTATATCGAACTGTCCAAATAATCATACTTTTATCATGGATAATGCCCCCACATCATTTTTGGTGAGTATATCGTCTACATAAAGTAGTAGAAAGATCACTACGCTTCCGTTCTAGTTCTTATACACACAAAACTCATCTAAACTCTGATAAAATCTATAAGACTTTATAGCTTGATCAAATCAAGTATTTCAAGACCTCGATGCCTGCTTAAATTCATAAATGGATCTATTAAGCTTACGCAATATGTGCTCTCGGCCCTTCGCAATGAATTAGTCTGGTTATATTATATAGATACACTCGTCAAGATTTTTGTTAAAAAAAGCTGTCTTGACATCTATTTGCCAGATTTTGTAATCAAAATGAGCAACAAATAGATATGAAATCTAGATAAACTTAAGCATAGCTACCGACGAAAATATTTCGTCATAATTGATCCCTTCTTTTTGAGTGAACCTTTTTATAATAAGCCTAACTTTGAAGGTTTCAACATTTTCATCTTCTCCTCTCTTCCTCTTGTAGATCCACTTACATCTAATGAATTTTATCCTTTTGGGTAGTTTTACAAGTTTTCAGACCTGATTATAGGCGCTGGAAGCCTAGAAAAGTCTTTCACGAACTGACCATAGTAACCTACTAATCCCAAGAAACTTTGAATCTCGAATATATTTTTCGGTCTCTCCTATCCCATCATGGCTTTTACCTTAGAAGAATCTACTGCTACTCTATCTCCCGAAACTATATGTTTCAAAAACTTTACCTCTGGCAATTAAAACTCACATTTGTTGTACTTGGCGTATAATTGGTGTTCCCACAACAACTGTAGGGTAATCCAAAGATGCTCCCCGTGTGCCTCCTTCAACGGTGAATAAATCAGAATATCATCTACGAACACCACCACGAATCTATCAAGGTAAGGGTAAAAGATACGGTTCCTAAAGTCCACGAACGTTGCCGGCGCATTAATAAATCTAAAAGGCATGACTAAAAACTCAAAATGCCCATAATGGGTACGAAAAGCCGTCTTTGAAATGTCCTCCTCCTTAACTCATAACTTCTGATAATCCGATCTCAAGCTGATCTTTGAAAAACAACACGAACCCTTCAATTGGTCAAACAAGTCATCGATACAGGGCATATAGTACTTATTTTTAATAGTCACGTGAGTCAACTTATGATAGTCGATACAAAGGCATAATGATCCATTCTTCTTCTTCGCAAACAACGCCAGAGCTCCCTAAGGGGATACGCTAGGGCAAATAAAACTCTTGTCCAACAACTCCAGAACCTGCACCCTCAACTCTAGAAACTCGATCGGTGCAAAATGATACGAAGGCATAGAAATGGAGGTGGTCCCTAAAATGAGGTCTATGGAAAACTTAACTTTTCGCCGTGGCGGAAGCTCAAATAAATCTTTTGAGAATACGTCTGAAAACTCACAGACAACAGGAGGAAGCTTTCTCGTGTAGAATCAATCTCACTAGTTGATAAGACTAAGAAAAGGAGATTAAGGCTAACACAACTCCATGAAGTAAGAGGTCTGGGCACTAAATCATCATTCCGGTCACCCACAAATATAAAAGGAATCTCCTTTTGGTGTGCAAACAAACACTGGTCACTGGTCACAATCGATAAAGGCACGAAAAGTGGTCAACTAATCCATCCCTAGAATGATATCAAATGAGGTCATGCCTAGCATGATGAAATAAAATACTAGGCGGTGGTCGGCGATCTCCATCTCACAGGCTCTATAGACGCGTCTCAATACGGTAATCTCGCTAATCGGTGTCTCTACACATAAGGCACTACCCAAAAATGTCTACCTTTAGCCCCAATATAGATGCCAATGTAGATGAGATGAATAAATGCGATGCTTCGGTGTCAGCAAGACCACTGGCCCATGAACGGTACACTAAAAAGTTACCTTGGATAATCGATGGACTGGTTGTGGTGTCCGACACGGTTGGTGCCACTGACGTACTGGGCCTTACAAGGTCATACACTTGCCCCTTATTTCTCGGATTCTCTCCACTACTCTCCCTGACTCCTCACTGCCTCACTGACTGAACTGAGGTAACTCCTCCTGTTGTCCTTACTGACTGAACTCTCAAATACTAATATGACTGGCCATAGCCCTGTCACCCATATGATGCCTATCCCTAATGTGCTCTAGAAGCACCCTAACACTCCATCCCTAAGGGTAATCTTGACGTATGTGACCCATCTGGCCACACTAAAAACATGTAAACAAGGTCGTCCCCTGAGCCTGACTCTGCTGCTTCACCCTCTGTGTGTAATCCCTAGCACAGTGTCCTAGTTACTTTCATGTGTAGCACACCAACTCCCGACGTTTAGAACGTCTAGATGATGCAATGGACGTTGCGGGTGTTGATCGCTATTGAGGCTGGGACCCCGTGGGATAGGAATTCGGTCCTCCCAACTTCTACCTCTTCTGTTAGCATCCCTCTAACTGCTCACTAGAAGCCCCCTAATGCGACTTACACTCACGAATCTTGTAGTTTTCTTCCATGGATTTCTCAACTTGGATAACGACCTCCACTATCTCAGTGTAGACCCGAAAACCCATTGTTGTAATTCTATCCTTGATCGAGGGTTAGAGATCCCTTTCAAACCCTTTGGTGCGCAACTCCTCCATCGACATAATCTTAGGTGCAAACTGTGATAGATTCTTGAACTTGGTCTCATATTGGACCATAGTAAAATTTCCTTGAATAAGGGAGAGAAATTCCTCCCGATATGTATCTCTCAAGGACCCCAAAAAGTTCTTTTACAAAAACACCCTAGTAAAAGAGGTCCATGTGCCATCAACGGTGGTCTTGGCAAACATCCACCACTCTCTAGCATCTTTTCAAAGTTAGAACGCTGCCAACCTCACTCACAACTCATCCTCCCCGATCTCTATGGTGTTAAAGAATGTCGTGGTTACTTCCTACCACTCAGTAGCAATTTTGGGGTCCATCTTCCTTGAGAAGGTTGGAGGATCCAACTGTCAAAAGTTTCTCATTGCCACTGTGACCCTTGGCTTGGGAACTCTAGCACCAATCTTAGTCGCATCGGCTAATGCTCGCATGGTCGTTATCATTTCCTGATCAACATCGACGCCATCCTCTTGTTCCTATGGGGCATGCACATTCCCTTCTTTCAGAACTTGAGCATATGCGCGACTTCGATCGCAACCTCGGCCTCTTCCACGTCTCTGCAATATCGCTCTAAGAATAAGAAGGAACAAGAGAAGATAACAAAATAAGACTTATAGCAACTTATCTCTCACGGATAACACCGTCCATCAACAAAATACCACATAACACGTATCTTAGTATCGATGCACCTTATGCAATACATAACGAGGAGAACTAGTCGGAATGACACGACAATCTAGTCAACTCATTTGGATTTCTGGTTAAAACGGATGTCGGCCAAACGCTTTTCTAACTTAAATCCCACACTAGTCGATTGGTCGCCCAAGGACAAAACACATCATCCTAAGAATCTAACCTCTATGCCCAAATATCACATGGCACGCAAATGTCAAGTTATACCAAGATATTTCATGCTAGCACACCAAGTCATGAATGTTACACATCAATACAAACTCTCACGCAATAGATCAACCACTCCCATGATTCTTAGGTATTTCAACCTAAAGTTTCGATACCAATCTGTAACGTCCTGATTCTATAATAATAAAAACTTAAAAAAAGTAATAAAAGCAAGAACCCGATTTAAGAAGCTGCTCGGTAAGGAAAGCCAAACTTTAAATTTTCTTGTCAAACATGAGGGTAAAAGAACCAATTGTTCATTTGTAAAAAACTCCCAAAACAATCTATTTATACCCCAAATAATAATCCAAAATTATTTCATAAAAATTCCATTTTAAGACAAAGTTTATTAAAATGCCACCAAGTGGAGTCTGCTCGAGCGAGCTCCCCACCGCTTAAGTGATAAGGCACCCGAGAGCTCACTTCCTAAAAGCCTGAAAATTTTTCTAAGTATTGAAAAGTCACTCCTTTTTCCCATATTTGGAACATAATTTTAGATAGGTAAAATTATGAAGTAAAACATATATTTGATAATAAAATAATCTCTTTCAATCCAAAAATCCGAAATCAAACCTTCAAGATAATAATATTTCATTCAAATCGACCCATCAAACGAGCCCAGCACCCTCACATGCATACGAATCATGAATATATGGCTTTAGAGCCTAACAACACGGGTATTCTAACCCAAAAAATATTAAACCAAATGCTTAAAAATAATAATTACATTTATACTTTCATTTATCAAAAGATGCTCTCAAAGAATGTGTAATTCTATTTACTACTCAAAAGGGTCCCGCGACCATCCACCTTACTCCAAAACTTTTTTTTCGCTATCACCTGAAATGTTGTTAAACAACATAAGCTGAAATTTGTAGAAAAAAAAACTAAGAATGAACATATGCATGACATGTGAAAAAAGTTATGCGAGATGCAATATATAAATTTTTTCAAAATCAATTCTATTTGTCCCGTATAAAGCTTCCATCACAGAACCGAGTTTTCAAGTAACGATTATAGTTCAAACTTCGATGATCTTAGTTGAGCTAACCATTATGACCTGTCATCCCACTGTTGCCCAACCAACTCAATTCATTCATTAAATTAATTAAGTACTACAGCTGGACGACACCTATAGACTCAAACATATTTATCATCATCGGGTCAAGCGAGACCTGAGGAATAAATATCCATTCTATAGCCTGACACAGAGAACACACATTTTCAGTTTTTTTTTGAAAATGTCGATGGGTGGGCTGCCCAAGAGCATACTTTTACGAGGATTAACCTGAAAGAATGACCTATTTTACACTGCGTAAGTTTTTGGTATTTCACCGAGGTGCAACTCGTGCTCAAACTTAATCATTCAATTCGATCATATGATACTTTAATTATATCGTATTTATTAACAACCAATACGAGTCCAACCGTCAATCATTTTCCTCTCGCCAAATCCAACGCCATTAAAGTTTTAATCTCAACCACCACATGTTTTTTCATAATTCATATATTCAATTACAAGGGCTCAACACACCAAATTAACCATTCATATGATTCAAATCCATGATTTATCAATTTTACACAAAATTCTCAACTAACACCCACCACCTTCACGTATCACAAAAATTCTAGTAAAATATATATATACAATAGCTTAATATAACCTCAACTAGTCCAATATTTACATTAATTTCATCCTATAGGTCCCTTAGCCCAAAAAGCCCCAATTTTCATGGTTTTAATCTCAAATTCAAATCCTAACCCATTATTTTTCAATTCTGATCATATCCAACAACAACAAGAAAATAGAATCGTGTTAAATCATTCATAAATCCAAAATTTAACATCCTTTAACATCAAACCCTAATCTAGGACTTTAAAAACACAATTTTCATATATTTATGTTCATATAATAAAAAACACAACTCATATCACATAGATATTGAAGGATAGTCATAGATCCTACCTCTTTAAAGCTCTAGCACCAAGTAAACCACTCTAGCAAGCTCCAATCACAAAATCTCCAACCGAAAGGTGAGAAAGAAGTTTTCAACGCCAAGCTCGAGTCTCTAATGGGTATTCCACCGAGAAGGGAGCAAGAAATTACCACCAAGAGAGGCAAAGAAAGCTCCAAGAACCCTCCAAACCCAACCCTAGCTCTCAACTTTTATTCTAGAGAGAGAGAGAGAGAAGAAAAGAATGAGGAAAAAAAAAGTTAACCCGCGACTTAAAAGTCTGTTTGCCGACAGTCCGCTCAAGCGGACTCTCCACTGTTCGAGCGGTTCCCATTTACTCGAAATCTTTGCCACCTATCCGCTCAAGCGGTTATCGTTGGGTGAAAATCTGAACAAAAGATGCAAAACCAAATCAAAACATAAATCAAATACCTCACAACAATGTTATGATGCACTACTAAACATTCGATCGTTGATAGTAACGTTAACATGCTCAAGTTCTAATTTTCAAGTACGGTTTACACACTTAATCGTTTTCTACTAAAATTATCATAGTATGGTTTCATTAACCCTTGTAAATAAATATAAAAAAGGGACCGGGACCCTACAATTTACTACACTAATCATTCATTTTCAACAAATAACAAATTAAATTTCTCAATTTATTAGTAGAAAAAACTTTAAATATATATTCATGCTATTGCCTTTATAAAAAAAATTAAATATATGAATTTCTGTAATTACATTCAACGATATTGCATGTTCTGAAATTGATATATAATGGCCTCATTCTTATCAAACATATTTATATTAATATGAAAGATTGTTGAAGTGATCAACATAACTTTGTTTATTACTTACAAGTTTCTTGTGTAGAAGATAATAGTAGAATGAAGGATAAAATAATTCAAAAGTAAGAGAACTAATTATGCAAATAACGAGAACAGGATTCCATGAAAAGATGTAAGTGAAATACAATTTTTTTTTAAAAATTTATATTTTGAACTTAAAATGCCCAAATAGCTTTTGAAATTTAGAGAAAAATTATCTCGTATTCTTGCTTCATAATTGGGTTCAATATTTTTAATAATGTTAATTATAGATCAATTAAAAAAATACATTGTAATAATAATCTTTTAATGGGATCAATTGACCCCACTATCCAAAGGATGAAGTGGTCCCTGCCCGCATAGTGCCACCTTCTTTCATAGCTAGCTCAACTTACATCGTAGTCTTTATCTATTATTTTAGACATTATTTTATTTGTATCGCTCTGTTAGGTGTTCAGATCCAAAAATACTACCCTAAAAAAAACACTGCAGTGAAAAACTAGTGAAAAAAGAAAAAAAAACATACAAAAAATAACAAATCACAAATCACAAAGAGGACACAAAATACAGCAAAAGAGAAACAATGGAGAGGAAGGCGAGAAAATAATTGAAGGAGAAAAAACAAGAGAAAGGAGAGAGAAATCAGAAGAGAAGAGGGACTTTAATTGAAAACCCTAATTTTTATGTGAAAAAAAAAATGGAAAAAAGTTGCATGCGGGTGAAGTTTGTTGAATTGATCAACAAAATAACAATATGTGGCGAAACTTTGAGTTTATAATTTGAACATATAGTCTTTTAACATTATTATTTCTTAGACGTTGTTTGGCTTCAATTAAAAAAAAAAACACCACTTTCTCTGTACTAGATTTAAATCTACTAATAAAAGAAAAATGGTTTTCACTTGCATTTTTAATTGGATCAATTTCTTCTTCATTTTTTTTTCTCTTAAATGTATTCACTTTTTGGACATTTTGACAATTTTATCCAATTTCTTGCACGGGGACTACAAGGACACTACTCTGAACACCATACGAGTGCAGCACAAACTGTGTGTGCACTTTACTATACACTATGTATTAAAGATTGTTAAACTATGTAATAATTTCGAAACACAAGAATTTCAAATCACATCTAACGATTTACAATTTTTGGAGACGTGATTTTTTTACCAACTTTTAAGACGTTTAGTGTTGCTCAGATTCTAACACGTGACATTTATCTTGATCGATTAGGCATGATGATTCAGAAACCGAGAGAATATCGCAGCACTGATAAACCCTGGGACGGCAACTACCGAAAATGAAAAGAATAGTTGAAGATTCTTTCATTGGATTTGTGTGTATTTTATAGAATTCGACATGTACGAATAAAATTTAATGACAAAATTGTTGGGGCAAACTATCATGATGTTAAGATTTATGTTTATGATTTTAGTAAAAAATATCAAGACGGACAAACGACGAAACAAGCTCCACATTAAAACTTTTGATATTGAACAATCAAAATAAAATCTGGTAATATTCCTAAAATTAGTTTTAGGATTATAACTTTTGAGATTTGATTGGATAATTCCGGTTGCTGCAACAATTTTCAATCAACGATCCGTCGCAATTTTTGATTTCTAGTCAAATCTCCGACACAAATCTTCTACTGTATTCTCGAATGCACGAACGTAGTGTGTGCTACGATCTATCGTGTTCTTCAAAATCTTATTTATTAAGCTTATGATTTTCAGATAACGTGAAAAATATAATCACTTAATCACTGATTGAATAATATGAATTATGGCGTTAAATTTTATAGCAGCATATAAATAGGTTACAGCAGGAACTTGTGGAGTAAATATGACTTGGGCTCCCAACGTAATTATAAAAATTTACCTTAACCCAGAAGCAATTTCATAAAAATATTAATTATAATTCATTTCAATAAAAAATTATATTTGCACTCCTAACTATATTCTTAAAATCAAATATTTGAGCTCCTGTTATTAAATACTTATTTATTCTCCTTATGTTAAGATTCTTGATACCCGCCGATTCAATTAAATTACTAACAATTATATTTAATTGACTTTTCAAATAAATTTCTTAAGACCTTCTGCTTAACTTATTTTACTATTGGATAATTAAATTCACCTATAGGGTTTGACTCGGTCAAAACTTATAAGCTTCCTTAAAAGGGTATCGTCAATTTCGATCTTTCGAGACGTGAATTCCGTCAATAATTAATATTGACCATATAATCAATATTGTTATCCAACTCACCGGAATTATAAACCTATAAAAGATCACTCATTTTAATGAATCAAAATAACGAGTATTAAATATATGTAAATAATTAATTATATCAGAATTAAGAGTATAAGCACTCATAATAACCATGATGTGTGAATTAATTCATGTAATGAGTATAAAATTAATTACCCAAATATAGTCATGTTCAATACACACAAAGTGTACTAGCACAGCGAGTCGGAATAATAGGCGACGCTATTATTTGTTTCCCGTAACGAAGACAAGTCTATTAAATTCTGTACTACAGCCATACCGATGGTGTGTCCAATTTCATTTAAGCCGTAAATTGAAAACTTATATTCTGCAAGAATCGATATTCTAATTTTCTGTGTACAAGCCGAATTTTACATACCAGATTAAATACTGTGCAGAATAAAAGATACCAATGCTTAATATTGAATAAATAATAGAACGTATACATTACTCATTAAGATTCTCATGAAATAAAAATTTTAATTTTATTAAAAAATAAAATTAAATATACTAAAACCAAAATCATAATTTTTAGTATACAACCAATGCCACCAATGCCGTGAACTGAAACTATGAAGTGAACCTGCTGAATTCCAACCCGCATCAAGCTAACCCATCCGTCCAGTCACCTACCCAAAATCAACCCCGAAACCAAAAGAAAAATTTCACCAAACTCACTATACCTTTGACGTCTATCTTGAGCCGATTGATAGAGGGGTCTCCTAAAGCCTATGGAGCCAATCTCTCCTCCAAAATCTTTACCGCCTTGATACAATCCTACCCAGTACTACGCCTTCCACTAGGGGTACGATCATTTAACCAACAATTGCATGAGGCTCCGGCATAAGATTCAAGACTTGATAAACAACAAGGTAATTCCTCCATCGAATGCCGATCAGAAATCGAATCTTACCACCAACTCTCTACTGAATTATGCAAACTAGCAAAATATGAACGCTGTTGGAAAAGAGTCGGGAGATTTTGATCCCACCAAATTCATAGTCTTCACGATAGAGCTAAAGTCGGTTGTTGATTTGCCATCTGGGCATGAGGTGTTGTTGATTAACGACCTTATTCAAGATTTGATCGATGATGATTTTGATAACTTCCCGATCTTTATAGTCCATGAAGAAGAAGTTCCTCCCCTTGTCGATGGTAACGACGAGGAGGATGAAGAAATTAGGCATTTGTGGGAGGATATGGCCCGTCTTGAGGAATTAGACGAGTTGGAGGAATCAGAGATTGATATAAAATGGCATGTCCCAACTGTCCCGAATGATGATATAACCTGGCACCAAAGGGCAGCTTGGTATGGAGAAGTCGACCCAAGTTTTAGAATTGAAGAGACAGAGAAAGCAACATTAGAGACATGAGAGTCCTCAAAAGGAAAGGAGGTCGATAGCAAGAGTAAACAAGAAGAAAATCCACCAGCCAATGAGGAAATTGAGAAGAAAGTGGGTCAAGAGAGAAAGAGAAAGGCTCAGCCCAAGTGAATTCATTGGGAATTGCAAGTCTTGTGTTCGACCCCTCCGTATACATCGTTCCTCTCTATGAGCCAAAACTGAGAACACCTCGTCCTGAGGAGCCAGTCTTATGCTCTCTGAAAGTGGAGTATTAAGAAAAGAACGACATGTGGGAGTTAGAAGGGATAGAGAAAAAATTCATGAACGTAGAATACAATGAAGGAGAGGATGTGCCAAAATGGCATTCGATTGTCAAAGAACCATATGACTATGTAGGCCTGTGGGAACCTTGGGGCCCTCTCCTACCATAAAATTATGAAGATTCGTTTAATAGGATGTCACTAACACAACTCTTCGAACTGGAGATCGACATCAACGAAGAATCTGATTGGATTTCACAAAACGTGATGGGAATTGAGGAAGATTTCTAGGGAGATGAAGGAGTCAATGGAGTGAAAGCTAGCATAGAAGATTTTTGGGCCTTCTAAGAGAAAGGATATTCGATGGTCGAGATTTGAGAAGTAGCTGACTAGTTTGAAGGACTATGGGAACCCGTTGAACACATGGAACATTTGATAAGGAATGAGAGGCATTTTAAGTCCACACAGATAGAGAAGGGGCTGTTGGAGCTAAGACTGTCAAAAATTTTATTTTTGCAAACGATTAACGAAAAAAATTAACTGGACGGGCAAACGCCAAAATGGGATCCAGATAAAATTTTTGATGACGAACGATCAAAATAAAACCCGTGCATTCGAAGTTAATTTAGAAAAATACATTTTTACCGATTGAATCTTTAACTACGATTTGAATCCAAGTTGAAGCACCTGTCATATTTTCTACTATATTTTCTTGTGCGATTCTTGAATATATGGTGTGTTATAATCTATCAAAAATGCATACCGGCAGAACCTAGACATCTTTAGTCTTAGAAGACAAGTTATGAATCTTGTTCAACCTACCCACATATTTATAAGGCTACAACAAGGACCTGTAGAGTAATTATGAGTAAGACTTCTAGTGAAACACAGACACGTATCAGTGATTTTTGCAATTAAGCAAACCTCATAGCGATATATGCAATTATGGAAAACTAGCAGCGATTTCTATAATTTTCTTAAAATACTGAATTACAGTTCACATCACTAAATAACTGTAATTACACTCTGACCCATAATCTTAAGACCATCTAACATTAAGCGCCTGTTATTAAATGCTTATCATTTCTTTCCAAGTTAAGATTTTTGATACCTGCCAATTAAATTTAATTATTGAGAATTTAATTTAATCGGCATCTTCACCTTTCTTAGGCCCTTTTGCTTAACTTATTTAACCGACGGATAATTAAATCCACCTATAAGGTTTAGTTTGGTCAAAACATATAAGCTTCCATAAGAGGGTATCGCCAATCCTGATCTTTTGGGACGTAAATTTCGTTAATAATTAGTATTCATCATATAAATAATACAGTCATTCAACTCATCGGAAATATAGACGTTGGAGACAAGACTGCCAAAATCTTTATTTTTGTAAATGATTATTTACAAAAATTAACTAGACAGAAAAACGTCAAAACGGGCTTTAGATAAAACTTTTGATGACGAACGATCAAAATAAAACCCGTGCATCCGAAGTTAATTTAGAAAAATACTTTTTTACCAGTCAAATCTTCAACTATGATTTGAATCCAAGTTCAAACTCCTATTAGATCTTCTACTGTATTCCTTTATGAAATTCTTGAATGTAGGGTGAGCTACAATCTATCAAGAATGCGTACTGGTAGAACCTGTACAGCTTTATTCTTAGAAGACAAGTTATGAAACTAGTTCAGCCTACCCACATATTTATAAGGCTACAACAGAAACCTAGAGAATAATTATGAGTAAGACTTACAGTGAAATACAGACACATATCAGCGGTTTTTGTAATTAAGCAAACTTTATAGCAGTATATGCAATTATAGAAAAGTAGCAGCAATTTTTATAAAATACTGAATTACAATTCACACTACTAAAGAACTATAATTGCACTCTAACCCATAATCTCAAGACCATCTTGCATTGAACTCCTATTATTAAACGCATACCATTTCTCCACACATTAAGATTTTTGATACCCACAAATTAAATTTAATTATTGATATATTAATTTAATCGACATCTTGATATTACTTAAGCCTTCTACTTAATTTATTTGACCACTGGATAATCAAATCTACCTACTGGATTTGGCCCGGTCAAAACTTATAAGCTTACTTAAGGGGGTATCGTTAATCCTGATCTTTCGGGACGTAGATTCTGTCAATAATTAATATTCGCCATATAAATAATACTGCTATCCAACTCACCAGAAATATTAACCTATATAAAATCACACCATTTAATGAATCAAAACAACGAATATTAAATATACCAAAATCAATAATTATTTCAAGATTAAGAGGATAAGCACTATTCATAATAATCTTGGGATGTGAATTAATTTATGTAGTCAGTATAAAATTAATTACCCTAAATATCCCGTTCAATACACACAAAGTGTG
Organism: Heliamphora exappendiculata; assembly: GCA_034768845.1. NCBI lineage: Eukaryota > Viridiplantae > Streptophyta > Magnoliopsida > Ericales > Sarraceniaceae > Heliamphora > Heliamphora exappendiculata. The sequence continues at coordinate 4,099 of JAOTRH010068375.1, read as the reverse complement.
CTAACAGAAAGAGTTCGAATAATAGACGACGCTATTATATGTTTACTGTAACTAAAAAAGCCATACTAATACTCTGTACTATAGTTGTACTGATGATATACCCATTTTTATATAAACTGTGAAAATAAAACTTACATTCTGAAAGAACCTAAAACTTGATCTTTTGTGTGCAAACCGTACTCTATACACCAGATTAAATACTATATAGAACATCGAACATCAATCCATAACATTAAAAAAATAATACACATACATTACTCATAAAGATTCTCATAAAATAGAAAATTAATTTTATTAAAATAAAATTAAATACTAAAAATATGGTTTTCAGTACACCAATCCTAACAATCTCTCACTTATACTCAAAATTATACCACCTTACATGTGACTTCCATACCCTCTACATGACTATCAAAAATCTTAGCCGGTAAGCTCTTTGTAAACGATCTGCAAGATTGTCTCCTGATGTAAGCTCTATGCCTGATTGAAAATCTGAGTTTGTGTACCCTAAAAGTACTAAACTGTCTGTATGGTAATCCAACATATAATTCTTAGTCCTTTTCAAGTACTTGATTATATTTTTTATCGCAGTCCAATGCTCATGCCCTAGATTAGACAGATATCTAGTAACCATGCCAACGGCAAAGCAGATATCGGGTCTAGTGCAAAGTATAGCATACATGAAGCTTCCTACTACCTAAGCATAAGGAACTACTTTCATCTTCTCTATCTCATCAAGTGTCTTAGGACAATGATCCTTCGATAGAGTGATTCATGCTTGAAAGGGAAAAACTCTTTCTTGAAATCTTACACGCTAAAATGAGTAAAGATATCATCGATATACTTTGCTTGTGATAAGCCTAACATCCTTTGTTTCTGATCTCGCATAAGCTTATTCCCAAAGTTGTGATTAGCTTCTCTCAAGTCCTTCATATCGAACTGCCTAGATAACCATACTTTAGCTGTAGATAATGCCCCCACATCGTTTTCGATGAGTAAGATATCGTCTATATAAAGTACAAGGAAAATCACCACGCTTCTGTCACATTTTTTGTACACACAGGACTCATTCGGACTCTGATTAAAATCATTAGACTTTATGACACGATCAAATCTAGTGTTTCGAGACCTTAATGCCTGCTTAAGTTCATAAATGGATCTCTTAAACTTCTGTTAAGAAAAGTTATCTTGACATTCATTTGCCAGATTTTGTAATCGAAATGAGCAGCAATGTATAAAAGAATCCAGATTGACTTAAGCATGGCTACCAGCGAAACAGTTTCCTCATAATCGATCTATTCTTTCTGAGTGAACCCTTTAGCAACAAGCCTATCTTTGAAGGTTTCAACCTTTCCGTCTACTCCTCTATTTCTCTTGTAGATTCACTTACATCTAATGGGTTTTCTCCCTTTAGGTGGTTCTACAAATTTCCATACTTGATTGGAATACATAGATTTCATCTCTGAATTTATAACCCTTTGCTAAATATCTGCATATTTGTCTTAAAGTGCTTCATTGTAGTTACAGTGTTCGGTATCTAGCTCTGTCGGGATCTTGTCAAAAGGCTTTCCCAAGAACATAGACTAATAAGGTTGATGAACAATCCTCCCACTATGACGAGGCACTACCTATGTCTGTATACTAGTAGTAACACGTTGTGCAGAATCTGAATCCTATGCATTAGCACCCTGTTCTTGATTTGCACCTGTCCCGATAGTCCTCTCACTACGATGAGATAATGAAATATTAGTGATTTGTTCTTTCATTCTATTGGTATTTTCTCTCAGTTCTTCCAGAATAGTGTTACTTTTGGGCCTATGATCATAATATAGTCCTCTTCTAAGAATTGGGCATTGGTGCTAACAATGACTTACTGATCCTTATAATTAAAAAAAAAACCACAATTGGTTCCCTTGGGATACCCCACAAAGAAACAGACTTCTGTCCTCGGTTCCAACTTACCTGCATTTCCTTTCAGCACAAGTGCTGGATACTCCCAAATCTGAATGTGTTTCAGACTAGAGTTACGCCCGGTTTACAATTCTATGTAAGTAGAAGGTATTGACTCAGAAGGTACCATGATTAGAATGTAAGTCGCTATCTCTAACGCGAGTCCCCAAAACGAATCGGGTAAACTTGAATAACCCATCATTGACCTTACCATCTCCAAAAGAGTCATGTTTCTTCTTTCTGCTACACCATTCTGCTGCAGAGTGCCAAGTGCAGTCAACTGAGATGTAATCCCCTCTAATGACAAGTAATCCTTAAACTCTCTAAAGAGGTATTCTCTACTACGATCGGATTGTAGTAGGAAATGCAGACTTAAACTCTCCAAAGAGGTATTTGATACTTTTACCAAGACATTTTTTTGCATTTACCTTGAATTCTTTGAGTTTTTAAAAGCATTCAGACTTACTGTGCTTCAAGTAAATGCATCCATACCTTGAGTAGTCATTAATGAAACTGATGAAGTACTCAAAGCCACCTCTAGCCCATATTGTCATAGAATCACACACATCAGAATGAACCAGCTCCAACGATTCTTTAGCTCTATAGCCTTTGGTCGAAAATGGCGTCTTGGTCATTTTACCTTCTAAGCAAGATTCACAGACTAGAAGTTCCTTCACTTTCAATGAACTCAAAAGTTCATCTGCTACCAACCTGTTTATCCTTTTTAGATTAATATGTCCTAAGCATAAGTGTCAAAGAAACGTTTGGTTCATTGAAAAAGAAAATTTTCTCTTATATAATAAATTAGATGTGTTATTCATTTCAGTTAGTTGCAGTGTATGAGAGATTGGAGTAATAATATAAAGATCATCAACCAATGTACCAAAACAGATAACCCGTTTATTATTCTTAATAGCCACATAGTTATTAAAATAAATCAAATATCCGTCTTTAGCCAATCTAGAAATGGAACGAAAACTAAGTTCCTTCTAATAGCAGGTACATAAAGATAATCTCTTAATATTAAAACTCAATCTCTACCAAAACTGAGAGTGACATCTCCTACTGTAACTGCTATTACCTTTGTATTATTACACATACACAGGTAAATCTCCCCATCATTAAGTTATTGAGTTTCTTGGAACCCCTGCAAAGAATTGCAGACATAATTAGAGGCTCCCGTATCTACACTGGTAGATAACACCGCTAAATATGTTTCCACAACCAGTGAACAGAAATTAACCTTGTTGTTCTACTTATTGAGAAATACTAAACATAGTTTTTTTCAGTACCGTGTTTGATTACAGTGAAAACATCTGTCTTTTGACTTTTTCACACCAATTCGTGACCCACTAACTACCTTGAAAATCGTGTCTCCCTATTTCTGAATATTTTTTTTCATGCCTTTTAGCCTAGAGGAAGAACCTTTTTTAGAAACAAACACATTTTCTGGTATTGAAAGAATACCATTGGTAGTTAAAGGTATATCCAAGTAACTTTTTTAGTCAACAAAATTTGATCATGTAAGTTTATTTTCTTTGAGTATTTAAGCAAGTAGGTTGAAAGCCATTTTAATCTTGAGAATCACATAATTATAAAATCCATTAATTATGATGAGTAAAACTTTGAATTTATTTTAATTTGGTTCCTTTTACCATTTTAAATTTAATTCGCCAACAGCTTGGTAACATGAAAATAGCATACCTCGTTGGGAGGACGTCTACTATCCTTTATAAGACCAGACATGCTAATTTTTTTTAATTTTACTATCTAAGCAACTAACCATACCAAGTAAAATTAAATAGCTGACATAGTTTCGGTCTAGTAAATAATAGTAATGACTCAGATGGAGAGAATACTAATTATTTATAACAAAGTGCTAACTATTACCTAATCCCAAATCAATCGTTTCACAATGAACCCTTTAGATGGAGAAGTGATCCACACTAACAATTATCCAGAATTATCCCTAAAGGAGGTTTGTACTCGCAATACCGCAATTAATCTGTCCAATGGAGAGGAAAGCATTACTACTAACACGCAGAATTTAATTACATTGCCTACAAATTGGTGATAGAGACCGTAAGATTTATCTATGAATAAATTTCTTCTCCCACTTAGATTTTTAAAATATTTTTTAGGGTTATAA
>JAOTRH010068354.1:0-18069 GCA_034768845.1 Heliamphora exappendiculata | reverse complement strand
TTACATACAAAAAATTTAACCTCCGTTTACTGACCAGTAAATAAAAATTAAGTAATATATAAATATTTGTAAAAAAATATATATTAATATTAAATTTTTTTGTTCATGTTGACTATTATCCACTACTCAATAAATAAACAGTGATTAATAAGGTCATTCTACATATAACAACTATGAGAACTTATTGAATAACTTGAACCGATCGTAAGAGATGTTAGGGTTAGATCTAATACTATAAGGGCTTCTTTTTTGTAGAGGAATAAGGATGAACTGAATGTGATTAGAAATAACCAGGGTTTAGTACTTTTTTTTTGTCTTTTGGGATTCATTTCCATATTTGTATATGAGATTTGGATTAATAATTCAGCATATGCCAAACTATTCTCGAGATTACTAATTATACTATGGCCTCTTAATATTATTAGTATCATGTTTCGAATTATTTTCTTTTTTTATCTAACAGTTTACAATTAGCTCTACAACTCTTATATCTTTAATCAAATTTCTCACTATATACATTATTTTAACCATAATCCCACGTATAAAGGAAACGTGTGAGTCCCCAATATTATTTATCTCTTTTATACAACCTAATCTAATTCAAAATAACAAACAAGTCCTACTAACAACTATTAGAACTTCACTAAAAGGGATGACCATGAATGTCATTTTCCTCGTACTTGTATATCAAAGACCCCAAGCAAACTTTTGATACAAAATTTAATTATTTTTTATTAATAAATATACATGCATCCGCTTTAATATCTAGCTCTTGGGAAGACGAGGCTTAAATTTCTCGCTTTTTATTTAGAAATGAGAGAGTAAAATTGTTGAACCAAAAGCCTATTTGTTCGATTAGTGACATAACACACACCAATTAATATCACTACATTACTCTAATTCAACACTAATTTAACACGCCAGATATTACTATAATAAGATTTCTCTTTCAACACCTAAACTGCTTACCAAGCCATCTTATGGTGATCAGTTGACTTTTGTTCAAAGGATTGTTTAGGGTTGACTTATGTTTTTTGATATCGTTTTGGTTTTTGCTTTTTGATTTTTCAAGAAAAATACAGAAAAACATATTTGACAAACAATTTCTCCATTAAAGAAGTTGTTTTTGAATTTTTGAAAGATTCATTATTTTGCATATACAAACTAAAAATGGTAGGAAAAACGATGAATATTTTGAATTTTTCTTCGTTTCGTTTTATTAAAACACAGAAAGCAAAAATAAAAATAAAAATGTACATACAAAACAAGCTTGGGAAATTAATAATGGCAAGAGTTAGATCACGAACGCTACAGGTGTGAGAGCGATAAAACATACAAAACATGAGTTGGGAAAATTAACAATAGAACTATCTAGAATTAAATAAATTCCCACCATGTAGAATGAACAGATCAGCTAGCCTACTGTTTTTGAACACATCATTAGTACTGTAATATATATTAATTAGAATTTTTTGCTTCCTGAATTATTTACCTGTTAAAAAAAAAAAAAAAACCTACAAGTGAGCTAGATCTTTGTCATACAACCAATTTCTTAAGCTTCCTTTGTTGACAAAAAAAAGGCCCACGTATGGGGAATTGCAGGACGTCCATGACTTTATAAAATTATATATAGACTTAATCATCGGTGTTGAAAACCTACGCTCTATATGGGTAAATTGGTTTATTTGCTTATTTGTTTATTTGATTAAGTTGATTTTTTATTTTTTATAACTTTTTTTTTATCATTTAATCAAACTATTATACTTTTTAGATTACTTTTATTGAAATGAACTGAAAAAATAAAAAAATTTGATCAAAATATAAAAAAAATTTTAAAAAAACAAAAATAAGCAAAAATAAGCCGATAAACTAAATAAACAAGTTTATAACTAAAATAAATCAATAAGCCACGTTTGCCCAAACAAGCTCCTAATGTCAAAAAACGAAGAAGTGCAATAGCTTAAGTTAACTAACATATATACTAAAAATTGCTGGAGTTTACATAGGCTATCGAACATAATTTAATGGTGGTATCAAATTGACGTAGAGTACGCAATGACAATGATAGCATAGAAATGCTGCATAAAGACAGAACGGAAAAACGGAGAAATATTTATGACAAATGACTTTATTTTAGAGAGGGAGAAATTTGAAATAAGTTTGTATGAATGAAACAGAAAATTTAAAATTAATTTATTGAGGGAGAGGGAGAGAGAGAGAGAGAGAGAGAGAGAGAGAGAGGAATGAGCAGGAATTATAAATGATAAAAATCTACCTCGATTCTACCTTTTTTTTTTACAATTATAATGGGTATATTATCACCGTCAAATCTTTTTCATAAATATGAGATTTTCAGTTTTAGCCGTATAATATAACTTTGAATTAATCTTATCAACTCTTTTAAAATGTGTTAATAGGAGAGAGAACATATTTGTGATAATAGGAGAGAGAACATATTTTAAAGAAGAGAACTTCTGATAGTAGGACATAAGATTGAATTAATCTTATTCATTTTCTTTTTTCATGATATTTTTTATAAAAAAAATAATATTAAATTATTATATGTGCAGTAGAATAGAAATAACATTAGCTGTTGATTTATTTTAGGACAAAAAAATCGTAAACAATAATAAAAAAAAACTAATCAAACAAATTAGAAGTTCGCGAGTTTTTCTGTGGAAAATCCTAACTTCGGTAAAAATCACGAGATTAATCACAATCTAAGTGTAATGACCCGGGTTGGACCATAGTTGTAACAATGCAGCTTGTAACGACCCGTATAGCGATTCAGCCCAAACCCTAGTATTAACGATGGTAAACCGATAAAATCTTAAGTCATTAGAAGATCGAAGACCCTAACTCGACCCAAAAATCCTAATTTGTTCCGAAAATCTTAAAGAGATCAAATGCTCAGAGATAAAATTTTAATACACAGAGAAGACTCCAAGCATCATAAATTAAGTAAATAACAAAAAATATTAGATTAAAAATTAAAATTTCTCATAATTAGAATAAAATGACCATTTTATCTATAATACAGCAAAAGATCATAAAAATTCAAATTTTAACACATGGACACCATAAATCAGGTATTTAGATACAATTAAATAACAAAAAAAAATAACAATAAAAATGGCAAAAATATCCTTGCATGGCCGGCTAACTTGGGATGTGTGCACAAAAAGTCACTCACTTTTTACTTTTTTAAACTCAAAAATAAAAAAAAATTGTACAAATCAAGCATTATTAAGACCCAAGACTTTTTATACAAGTAATATACATACTAATATAATATTATAGACCAACAAAGGTAAACAAATTATTATTAAAGTTCTTACACACTTAAATAAGTCAAAAAGTCACATCTAGTCAAAGTAGCTTAAAGTAGCTTAATTACCTACATTTAAACAATTAATTATTATCAATATTTTTATAAACTATAATAATAATAACACTAAAATAATTTATTTTAGTAAGTTAAAAGACCAAAAAGATATATCAAATCAATTTTAAAAATACTTTCTTGAATAATATAGTGCTAAAACACCACAAAATAAGCAATTAAAGCAAAATAAAACACTTTAAACTACCCAAACACACCCTAGCCAAATTCCCACTGACTTTTTTTTGCAAAATTTCATATTTTAATTTTCTAAAAATCTCTCCACCTTACATGTAACTAATGAAAAATAAGAAAAATAGAAAAATTTCTTACATAGCATCATTAAGCCCCCCTATTATTTTCTTCTATAAAGCTCAGACCAAACCACTCCTTCCCTTCTTCATTTTCGGTAAACATGAAAGAGAGGGACTAGATTTGAGAAACTCTAAGTGTTCTTCAAGAGTTGGGAGAGAAAGATGGAAGATGGAAGGAAGAAAAGAATGAGGGAGCAAAGAGGAGCACTAACGTCAAGTTCATAGGCCATTCTCTTTATCTAAGGTCCTTAATTATGTAAGTAAAATATTTAGACTTTCTCTCCAATATCAACCTAAAACTTGTCTCAACTCATCTCTTAAAACACAAGCAGGAACAAGAACAAAAAATGAGTAAAAAGGCGTCATGAAGAATGAATAGGAGCTGTTCATGAGTAATCTAGTGTTGGATGTGTTTGCATGTAATTGTTTTTGAGTTTAATGGCTTGTATAGGTTCTGAAATTTTGATATGTATGAATACATTACATGCGTGCAAAGAAAATACATTAAATTTAAACATAACATGAGCTAAGTTATCAAAACTCTAAATGACTTGATTTTCTGGGTGTATTAACTTTCTGCCACGAACTTTAAACTACCATAATTAATTGTAGAAAAATGATTTAAGGGTGACTTTTATATTCAGACCTAGATTTTTGAGTTCTCTTTCATACAAAATTAGTTTGAAGTGATTTCGTTGGATAGAACTCAAGATACACCATTTATACTAAAGAATGTTATATTTTGACCACTCTGAGTTACAAACATAAAAATCCTAAGTTAGAGTGAGAATCGAGCTGAAGTCAAAATATAAAACTTGTAGATAACAAGCTTATCTTACTGTCCAGCAAACATGAGCAAAAAATATGAAGTCTTGATAAGTCAAAACCCTTCCCAAAGTCACTGTTGTGAATCAGTGACTGACAGAGCTCTCTGTCACATATTTTTGTGGGACCAAAAATCTATTTTTTTAATAGCCAGATCAACAAGTGGGTTTCATATAGCTAGAATATTAAACGATTTACTAACCAAAAATCAGTTCAAAATACACTCGGATGGTCCCCCAAAAGTCCTATGCATTCTTTGTTGAAAACCGGTTCTGCTGAACATTTTTATGCTGACTGAACCCATTTTATAAAATAACCAAAATAATCAATTTGTTCCAAATAACTAGTCTTAGCACAAAACTTGAAACTTGTAGGGGACACCTTAAATTAAAACTTCTCCAAAAATAAGATCCATAGCCCTTGATTTGATGTCTCAAAATTGAGGCCAACAAAGGCCCAAATTCTACATTTTTCTCTGTAAAGTGTTGAATAATTTTTTCTTAATTAAAATAAATTACCTTTTAGCCCTAGGATCTGACATTAGTGTTAAACACAAAAGTTATACAAATTATTTTTATATAATTGGTGTTCAAAAATCAAGAATTAACACCATGTCTAGGTGCCCTAAAATACTGTTGTAATTTTAAATTTGACGTTTAAACATTTACCTAAATTTGGCTAAATGTATGAGTGGCATATCATATTGTGGGACTTGAATATATAGATTTTAAATGAATTATGTGAGTAATTGGTGTACGAAATTGACAATTTGATGAATAAAAATCATGCCGATAGGTTGAATCCATGTCACATAAATGACAGCTTGTACGTCATATACTTGTACTCTATACTTTAATGAGTTGTACCTTATGCTTTAAAGACTTGTGATTTATGCTATATTGATTTGAACGTCATTCCATGTTTAGTTTCGTACCATGCTGTTATTAAGTTGTATTTCAAGATACGAGTTATTGTACCATAACCATCATTACATTGCACTCAGGGCATCTTGTGGGTTGCATCATGTACAATGGTTTTATTTATTTTGTACCTTGGTCCTATTTGTTGGGTCTATGTCCCTTTGATTTTCGTCGCTACTTGAGTTATAGCTATATTATAGAAGTAGTGTTGACAATAGGCCATATATGTTTTGAGCCGTGTTACGTCTTGAGCCGAACAGCCGCTAAACGCCGCTGTGATCGAGAACGCTGACGTACGGGAACCTAACGTACGAAAACGTAGTGGTATCATTCGGGTTATTATATTGGATATGTTGACTTTAGGCCATGTACGTCATGAGTCGTGTTACGTCCTAAGCTGTATCACATCTTGAGCCGAACAGCTGCTATACACCGCTGTGATCAGGAACGCTGACGTACGGGAACCTAACGTATGAGAACGTAATGTAGTCACTCAAAATTTGATTTGTTGATTTATAATTGAATTGGGCAAACGCATTTACATTGTACTCTTCATTACCTGCATAATTTATTGTCTAATACTTACCTATCTACTGTATTTACATTTTTACCTGTTTCCTTGATTTATAAATACTTTAAGTGTTATATGAAATGCGTTGTGGTGTGTTTATGCCGTGAGAATGGTTAGAGAGTTTGGAGAGTTTTTTTTAGGCTTTGTCTCATGGCATTCGTGCCACAGGTGAGGAGAAAGAGTTCTTGGATGAAGTTGCCCCAAAGAAGAAGAAGGTTTTAAATAACATGGTGAGTAGTAGGAGCCAATTGACCCCGAAAACGCAGTTTGAAGAATTTGAATTTCCTCCATTTTTGTTCTTTTATTTAGTTTTCACGGGCGTATTATAATTTTTGTTAAATTCTCTGGTGAAACTGTAATCGCTATGTACTTATGAACAGTTCAGAACTTTTAATAATGTAATATTTATGATATGTAAATATGAATGAATAGTTAGAATATTCTCCTTATCTATACCTATGTATGTCTCGACGTGCTCGGAGGACGGGACGTTATACTAGGTAATCAAGTACTAAAAAATTGAACAGTTACAAGACAACCGTTTACAAATTTTGATCAAAATCTCAATCTAAACGTCTTAAGTTATTTTGCCGAATCTACGTACAGCGTTCTCTACTTGATCACCGCTGTAACTAATTCTCAAAATTTCACAAGTACCGAATCTTCAATACTTTCACACCAACGAAATCAACCGTCAGTAAACATAGAACGTCTTTTAAGTTGAATACGAACGATCTCAAAATTTTTGAAACTCGAAAGAAACTTTGATCAACTTTGTCAGATATGAATATTGAAATTTAGAAGTTAATTTTTGTGACTAACTTATGGTCTTATTTATAGGCTTAAAAACCAGCAATCATTGTTTCAATATAATTGAAACTGCATAGGGTCTGCTCTAGCGCAAATGGGACCGCTCGAGCGGTCATGTGCCATATTGTGTTCTGCCAAAATTGCTCTTGCGTGAACTTGCTTCATTGGCTTGTACATTTGGCTTGCATACTCGTACCTTAGTCTTTTGAGTTATTTGAGAGATTGGTTCAGAAATTAATTTAAGTGAATCTAGGACTCTTTAATAAATTAAGACTTACAACTCAATTAAATGACTTTTAAAAACCCAAATTAATTAGGAATCTAAGGATAAACCAACTACTATAATTCTAATCTACTTAGGAGTTTTACAATTATACAAACACTGAATTGTTATACAAATAAAAGATTTTAATTTATTTATTACAAATTAAATTCTTAATGTGACGCTCCGAATCTCGGGAACATGTTGAGCGACAATTAATTAATAGGGCTGCGAATCTTAAATAACAATAATATCTATACATGTCAAAAAGTAAAATACGTAAAGTTATATAGTACAGACCCAAATAAATTTTTTTTAAAAGTACATCGAACAATATAAAAAATAGGTGGACAATCGCAAAATTGGTACTACGTGGATGAAGAAGACTGAGGCGAAAGCGTGAAACTCATAATCAAGACTCTATATTCGCGTCAACGTACTCATCAATAAGATCTTATAGCTCTTCGGAACATGGCATGGAATGTCAAGAGAACTCACACCAACATATAAATATTTTCAAATAACAGGTCAAAACAAGATAGATAAAAATAACAAGCTAATCATAACAGTGATTATAATGAAAAATGATGTAACCAATTTAAATTTCTAACCTAATTTAAATTTAAGTTATTTTAGGTTCTCCCAAATTGGAGTGAACCATCCTAAACCCTTGATCCCAACTATGTTGACCAAGTATACCGACCGTTATCAAGCACTTCTTTAGCCGTGGGATGACTACTTAGCAAACTAAGTATCTAGCCGGGTCATCACTGATGGTAAGGTGTCAGCAACGGTTTGGCCCTCGGATCTAAGGTCTGGTCTAGTGCGTGATTGCGAAATTTAACTCCTATTTTTACGCTATCCGAATCGCCTTCGCAAAAAATATATCAAAAACAATAAAGTACATTTAGCACGTGGGACAAAAATCTCCTAAAATAAATCAAGGCATATAGCAAATATCACATCACAAATTTTCAAATGTCTAATTTTTAAGTATCCAATTCTATCGATCACGGTACCAACCCTAAGATTCAATTTTCATTCTTTTCTGAAAATAAAATGATGAACCCCGTAAAATCCAACCTAATGATGACATGGATAATATTTTATATCAAAATTTACAACTCACAAATATATATATATTTATGCATGGCATAAGCTAAATGGCATGTGAATTATTTGCATTGATTTTGTAGATTAAAACATGCATAATTTTTCATACAAGTTACTTTAATTCATAAAAAATTTACGTGATCACATATATATACAACTTTAAGTTAAGTTAGTATACAAGTGTACAACTTTCACAAATATGTAAAACACTTAAATAGCATTACAATCAATTAAATCAACTCAAATATGACAGGAAATTAGAGACTTAAATAAAAAATACAACAAGCACTTAGAGTATTTCACATTGGACATAAATTATAAAAATATATTTTTAGGTCTAAGTCCTCTTTTTTAATTTTCAAAGCCACTGAAAATTTCATCACTGTTCTGGTAATAAATCTCTGCATAGTCACACAATTTTGTTTTGTAAAATTCAAGGTCTTAAAAGTAAAATCCAAACAAGTATAAAGAAAAGAAGATGAGACTTGTAAATAGAAAATAAGAATATTAGAATGCTGTTTCTACTTTATTTGTATTTGTTGGATAATGGATGTTGAAGCTCCTTGATAAAGAACACCAAAAATACCTTGAATATATAAAGAACACACTTATGTATTGTTTTTTCTCTCTCTAGATTTAACTTAGAATACTTAGTGAAAAATACAAAATATTATTTTTTTCTCTCTCTAGATTTTACTTAGAATATTTAGAGAAAAATACAAAACACTAAAGAGGGAGAGTGTTGGAGTCATCATAATGGTTGGTCATGTGAGGAGTGCTGGCTCCAATATTTGAATTTTGTATGTATATATTAGTATATTGTATATTTAATAATATACATACATATATATATATATATATATACAATATTGTGCAAGAATTGTCTTTAAAAATTAATTTAATGTATATTTTTAAGTATAATAATTATAGTTTTAATTTATAATAGTGATTTTATTTGTTACATTAAATTTTTACATTGTAATTTAATTATAACATTATTTTGTTGAGGTGATTGGGCCAAATTTTAATTTTTTTGTATAGTTTTATAATTTGGTATGTGTGTGTGTATAGTTTTAATTAATTTGATAAATTTAAGTTTTAAAACTCAATTTTATAATTTAATATTATTTTTATCATTATTTAATTATTTATATGTTGTATTAAGTCTCTTTATAAAAATATTACAAGTTGGTGTTAAAGTTATATTATTTTATTAGATTGTGTACTTTTAATTAAAACATTAAATTGTAGAGATTTATATATACACCTTGTTAGCCCAAGAGATTTTTATTTTTGATTTTAATAATTTTAATAATTTATTTTTTAAGAATAAATAAATTTAAAATGATAATATTTTATATTTTTTAAAAAAAATTAACACATTTTAAACATTTAAGTTGACACATTTACCCCAAAAAAGTGACTTATTTCTCAAAAGAATTAAAACACTTAAGTATTCTTACATGAGAATACTTCATGCTGAACACAATTGAAAATTAAGTCAAACAGTTTTAAGGCAAAATATACTTGAAGTATATCAAGTGTGTCAACACCTATTGAACAAATGGTTTGACACCCTAACAGTTTTATGAAGTTGTCTTCAGGTATTAACGTTTAGTATCGTTATAAATAAGTTTTGTGTCAACCCGAAAGAGCCAAAGCCCCCAGGACTCAAAATGAGTCGACGCAAATTGACTTTGTGTCGATACAAAAGTGGTTTCTCATTTTTGGTATCTGATTATTTGAGTCGACATAAATGGAAAATGTGTCAATACAAAAGAATCGAGGCCACCTACAGTTTTTGGGTGTCGACACAAAGTTAAAGATAAGTCGACACAAAAGTCCCGATCGCGCCTGAAGAATTTCGATATCGACACCAAAGTCTAAATGTGTTGACACAAATGTACTGAGATTTTCTGTAGAATTTAGTGTCGACACCAAAGGCAAGTTGAGTCGACACAAACTACCTCCTCCCGGATGCTGAAGTTTCAAAAGTGTCGACACCAAATCTAAAGGTGTCGACACCATGATGTTGGTGAGGTAGATTACAAAAATTGTGTCGACCCCTCAGAAGAATTGTGTCGGCCCAACCACTTAAAGGTCCCTACCTTAGATTTGTTGTGTCGACACCAAAGGTAGTTGTGTTGATACCTGCGATGCAGATTCAAATTCGTGGCAGACCTCAACGGTTGAATTTCTGACATTTATTGCTTCCACCTATCTCCAATGGTCATGAATGATCAAGAGCTTATATAAGGAATAACTTCTCAGCATTTAATCTAACTGGAGACCTACAATCACTGTTCTATTACTTGAATCAATTTCATTACTTTCAAGCCCTCATTTATTGCTGAACTCTAGCTCTTGTTTCTCATCTCTCTTTACCTTTTCATTTATTGTAAATCAATTTCTGTAAAGAGAGTGAGTGTTCCTCATTAATACACTTCATTTATTGTATTTAAGAGTGAGTTACCCTTTTTTCTTTGAGTAAGTGAGTGAATCTCATCAAAGAAAAATTCAAGTGAAGTCTTGAAGTTGTAAAAGCTTATAATGCACCCGTGAAGCATTCTCTATCTTAAGGGGTAACTTGAGAAGTGGACGTAAGTTTAGAAGAAATCGAATTACTATAAAATTCTTGGTGTCTGATTTTATCTCTTTATCCTTAACATTTTTCATATTTGCATTACTTTAATCCTTACTTGTTTTGCTACAATTGTTTGTAATATTAAAAAGTTTTCAAAAAGATTTTAAATATTATTATTATTTTTTAAGACCCAATTCACCCTCCCTATTTAGTTGCCTAGAACTAATAATTAGTATCAGAGCATGGGTTCTTATTTTTTACTTAACAGTTAAAGAGTTGTTATGGCAACCACTAGGATCAGACCTATCTAATTCTAAGGTCAGTCAATCAATAGATCTCCCTTGTTCAATGGAACAAATTACAATTATTAGAAAACTAGAATGAGAATGTATATTCAAGCCGTAAACTATGACTTTTGGCGAGTTATTATTAATGGACCCAAAAGACCCACCAAAACTGTTGAATGGGCTGCTGTCCCTAAACTTGAGGCTAAATGGACTAAAAATGATATTAAAAAAGTTCAAAATAATGCTATAGTCATGAATCTCCTATATTGTTCACTTGACTTAAATGAGTTCAATAGGATTTCTAGATGTGACACCGTAAAAGACATATGGGATAGACTCGAAGTTACCTATGAGGGTACAAACGAAGTGAAAGAGTTCAAATTAAGTTTGCTTGTACATAACTATGAATTATTCAAAATGAAGTATGATGAAACCATTTTTGATATATTTACTCGTTTTACTAACATTATTAATGGACTAAAATCTCTTGGCAAGATTTATACAAATGCAAAAATGGTAAAAAAAAATTTTAGGTGCATGCCTAAGAGTTGGAAAGGTAAGGCTACAACCATTCAAGAAGTTAAAAACCTAAACAGTTTCAGTCTAGAAGAATTTCTTGGTTCTCTCATGACCCATGAGATAAACATAAAGATGGACGATGAAGATGACAACAAAAAGAAAAAGAGCATCGCATTCAAGTCCTCAACTCATGACAAAGAATTCGAGGAAGACTCCTTAAGTGATGATAATGAAGACATAACCCTCATCACAAAGAAATTCAAAAGATTTCTTAGAAATAAGAAATAAAGAGGAAGAAAGTTCTTTAAGAAAGAAGGACATCGAGGCGAGGCTACTAAATTCAAAGGCGACTCAAGAAAATTCAAGAACGACTTCAAGAAAGAAGAAATCATCTGTTATGAGTGTAAAAAATCTAGACACGTCAAAACTGAATATCCTCAGCTCAAAAAGTAATTCAAAAGGGGCTTCAAAAAATCCATTATAGCTGCATGCGGGAAAAGCGATGACAATAGCTCTAGGATGAAAAAAAAAAAGAAAACAAAGAAGCTAATCTATGTCTCATAGTTAGAGAAGATGATGCGATAACTCATGACTCTTTTTCTTTAGATGAATTGCAAAGTGCATTTGAAGATTTGCATGATGAGTTGAGAAAAATGGGTGCAAAAAATTCTATTTTGAAAAAGTTAGTTCTTTCCTTCTCAACTAAAATTAAAACTTTGAAAAATGAAAATTCTGTTTTATCAAAATAAATTTCTATTTTGAAGGATGAAAACAAAGTTTTGAGTGAAAAGATTGAAAACCTTACAAAAATCATGTACAAGTTCACCAAGGAAAGAACAACTTAGATAAACTTCTTGGCATGTAAAAATGTGTCTTTAACAAAGCTGAGATCGGGTATAAACCGAAGAGAAATAAAAATTTTTAAGCAAAATTTTCGTCAAAACATCCTCTAATCATACAAATGCCACTTGTTTTTATTATTATGAGTATGAACACACTGTTACACACACTGTCCACACAGAAAATTCTCAAATAATTCTGTTAAGAAAGCTTGGGTTCCTAAAGGAACACACCTTTAAGGAACTAACACCAAAGAACCCAAGAAAAATTTGGATACCAAAAATTAAAACTTAATTCTCTTTGCAGGTATGTCTCAATTTCTTATTCAATGAGGGGATGTGGTATCTCGATTGCGCTTGTTCAAGACACATGGCAAACGACAAATCAATGTTTGCATATCTCAAACCAAAAGATAGCGAATTTGTAATTTTTAGAGACAATAGAAAAGGAAAAATTATAAGAATTGACTGTATTTGTAAACGTTCTTCTCCTTCTATTGAAAATATTTTGCTTGTTGATGGTTTAAAACATAACTTTCTTAGTATAAGCCAACTTTGTGACAAAGTCTACAAGATTGTGTTTGATCATGTTAAGTGTGTTATTGAAGATTCAACCAATAACAAAATTATTTTTGAAGGTTATAAACATGAAAATATTTATATATTTATTCTCAATAATTTTTCTAAAAATGACACAAAGTGTTTAGCCGCCTTGAGTGATAATAGTTGGTTGTGGCATAAAAAACTTAAACATGTACACATGAACTTAATTTCTGAACTTTTAAAAAAAGAATTGGTGATTAGTTTACCCCAAATCAAATTTGAAAAGGAAAATGTATGTGATGCATGTCAACAATGCAAACAAGTTAGAAGTTCTTTTCATTCCAAAAATAAGATTTTAACTTCTAGGCAACATCTATTGCATATGGACTTATTTGGTCTAATAATGACTTTAGTCTTGGAGGCAAGAGATATATTTTTTATTATTGTTAATAATTTTTTTAGATACACTCGGGTGCTATTCCGTGCTCATAAGAATGAAACATTTTGCTTCTTTTGCAAAACTATATCAGAGAATTCAAAATAAATTTTTTTTCAAATTACATGTATCTGAAGTGATTATGGTAGAGATTTAGAAAATAAAAATTTTGAAAAATTTTATGATGAAAATGATATTAACCATAACATCTCTACTCCTAGAACTCCTCAACAAAATAAAGTCGTTGAGAGAAAGAATCAGACATTGGAAGAAATTGCTAGAATCATACTCTGTGAAAATAATCTACCACAATACTTTTGGGCCGAGGCTGTCAATACCGCTTGTTTTATCATTAAAAAAATCTATGATAAGAGCTTTTATCAAGAAAATCTCATATGAGCTATGGAATGGAAGAAAATCTAACATCAACTATTTTTGCGTTTTTTGGTGCAAATATTTTGTTTTAAACAATAATAAAGAACTTTTGAGAAAGTTCGACGCAAAATCTGATGAAGGTATTTTTTTAGGATATCTATATCTAGTAAAGCGTATAAAGTGTTCAACAAAAGTACCCTAGCTATTGAAGAATCTATACTTGTTATTTTTTATGAAACTAACCTCAATTCTTCAAAGAATTTTTGTGAAAATAACTTGTTAGACATAGAAAGAAGTGTTGAAGATATCTTCATCAAAAAAAAAGGAAGAGCCAAATCAAGAGAAAACTTTAAATTCTCTACAAAATGCAGTCCAACAGGTTGCTGAATCTTCAAATCCAAAAAATTTTAATTTACCTAAAGAACTGAGGTATGCTCACGGTCACCCGATAGATCTTATCATTGGTGATCCATCGCAACATATCAAAGCTCGATCCTCTCTACATAATGTTTGTGATAATTTAGCATTTCTTCTCCAAACTCATCCAAAATATTTTGAGCAAGCAAAAAACGATGAGTTTTGGATCTTGGCTATGCAAAAATAGCTTAATCAATTTGAAAGAAGTAAAGTTTGAACTTTAGTTCCAAGACCTAAGAAACGCTCTATCATCCGTACAAAATGAGTTTTTAAAAATAAAATGGATAAAAATAGAATAGTTCTTAGGAACAAAACTTGATTGGTAGCCCAAGAATACAATCAAGAAGAATGCATCGATTTTGATGAGACTTTTATTCTTGTGGCTAGGTTTGAAGCCATTAGGATGTTACTTATTTTTGCATACTTTAAAATTTTCAAACTCTATCAAATGGATATCAAAAGTGCCTTTTAAAATGATTTTATCTCAGAGAAAGTTTTTGTGAAACAATCTCCTAGTTCTGAAAATTTAGATTTTTCAAATCATGTTTACAAATTTACCAAAGCTCTCTTTGGTATAAAGCAAGCGCCTAAAACTTGGTATGAAAAGCTTAGCAAATTCTTGATTGAAAATGAGTTTTCAAGAAAAAAAAATAGATATCACTCTTTTTATCAAGTCTAAAAAGAATAACATGCTAGTTGTTCAAATTTATATAGATGATATTACTTTTGGTGCAACTAACGAATCTCTTTATAAGGACTTTGCTAAGTGTATGCAGAGAGAATTTAAAATGGACATGATGAGTGAGCTCAACTATCTCCGCGGATTCCATTATCAAGAAGTGTATCCACGGCTTCTTGGACCAATTTCTCCTGGCACATTACCAATTCTCCGGGCGTAGATCTACTTGTTGTTAATAGATCGGTAAGAGTGTTGTTACGATAGATAACTCTTCTATAGAGTTCATTAATATCCGAGCTCATTAGTTTACCCCCATCTATCTGAATGATCGGTCTCAACTCAGGAGAAAGAACTGGTAATAGACATAAAACCATCCATTCTGGTCTCAAACTCTAAATTAAACAAACTCAAGAAGAAATCTGCATCAATCAAGTTAAGTATACACGGAACATATTAAAGAGGTTCGACATGTTAAAGGCAAAACACATAGAAACTCCAATGTGTCCTATAACGAAATTTGACAAAGATGAAGATGGCATAACAGTAGATAAAAAGCATTATAGCGGTATGATTGGATCTCTCTTATATTTAAATGCTAGTCGTCCGGATATTATGTTTAGTGTTTGCATATGTGCTAGATTTTAATCAAATTCAAAAGAATCACATGTGACCGCTGTTAAACTTATCTTTATATACTTTTTAGGTATACAAAATCTAGGATTATTTTATCCTAGAGGATTAGCTTTTGAGTTTTTGGCTATTTAGATACTGATTTTACCGAATGCAGAGTAGATAGAAAAAATACAAGTGGTATTTGTCAATTCTTAGAACACTCACTTATATTTTGGTTTAGAAAAAAACAAACTTAGTGGCCTTATCTACAGCAGATGTTGAGTATATTGCTGCTGAAAACTGTTATACATAAGTTCTTTGGATGAAACAACAATTGGAGGACTATGATTTTTATTTAGATTATATTCCTATAAAATGTGTTAACACTGGTGCAATTAATATATTCAAGAATCCTATACAACATTCAAGAACCAAGCACATAGAGATTATATATCATTTTATAAGAGATCATGTGCAAAAAGGTAATATCGAACTTGAATTTATTGCACAGATTATCAATTAGCAGACATTTTTACAAAATCCTTAAATGAAGAAAAAATATGCTATATAAGAAGAGAACTTGGTATATTATGTGCTGCTAATTCATGATTAATATGTCATATTAACCATGTCTTTTCATTGCATTTCAAAGCCTTTGATGTTCTTTCTTGATATGTGAAAATGTGTCAACACCACTTGAAAAGTGTCGACACAATTGTGTGTTGTGTTGACTTAAAACTGTATAGAAGTGGCACTGCGAGAAAAGTTTCGACCTCTTTCTATATAGTGTCGACACCATCTCTCTTCCTTGACTTTCGATAAATTTGTGTCGGCACAAAACTTAATCGTGTCGACCCAAATAGCCGAATGTGTTGACACCTTCTGAAAATGTGTCGACACCATTTCTTGTTTTCGATACCCACACTTGTGAAAGAAAAGTGTCGACACCAATTGACATTTGTGTCAACATAAATATTTATGCCTATATATAGGGGCGTTGGTCCCCCAACCGTCACATCATTCCCTCTCTCTCTATAAAACCTGTTCATCTCTCGCGACTTCTTTCTTTAAAAAATTCGTGTCGACTCCTCACCCTCTTCTCTCTTCAATCTTCAAAACCAACCCAAATCTACCAAAATGCCTCAAAAAACAATGGGAAAAGGGGCGAAAAGAATCGGCGAAGAAAGTTCCTCGAGCCCTAGGACGTCCAAGAGGAAGAAATCGACCCCCATAACGGCGACGACGATGGCACAGGCACCGGTTGCAATGGCCGAGGTAATAAACTTCAAAACCCCCGAGATTCGTCAACTTTATTTTGCATATTTTGTAAATTGAAAACTGGTTCCCGGCCATAGTATAAAATTTTCATTATTCGACTCCATTGAAATGAGATTCAAAGATTTCTTTTCAAATCTTAGGTGGGAAATACTTCTTTAACTAAGAGAACCTCATTATCCCACACTTGTAAAATCATTTTATGCACATTTTTACATTTCACTCATTCCATCCACCACCATTACCACATGGGTAAATGGTGTAGACATTCATTTGACTCTTTTTTCTCTAAATGAGATTCTTGGCATTTCAGAAGGGAAAATTTGTGTTCCCTATAACAAAAAATCCATTGATCTTGAATATTTTTCTTTTTCTGAGTCTGTAAAAAATATTTTTGAGAATGATGACATTGACCCCACTAAGCCCCTGGAGGCTAACTTACATAAACCTGAAATACATTTGTTGCATCACATGGTGAATCATATTCTTCTACCACAAATGAAAAAATTTAGAGATGTCACATACATGCCCATTTTCATTATATGGTGTATTCTTGAAAAATAGAGCATTGACCTAGGTTTTTTATTCATTTTTCACATGTTCCATTCTCACAACAAATAAAATTTCTCCCTACTCATGCCATATACCTGACCAAAGTTTTTTGCCATTTTGGCATAAATTTATCTGAGAAAAATGTTGTACCATTTTCAAAACACGACTTGTATGGTAGTTTCATTCTCAAACATATGCAAATTACAAATGTTAATAGAGTTTGGACTACATCACGATGTGGTACCCCCTCCTCCACTAGAACTCCTCCTCCCCCTCATCTTCCTCCTCGAGATGTTTCTCCAATTTATGTAGATCTTGATACTCCTCCTGCTCGACCTGCTTTTCATGGTCCTTCTGATACTCCTGATCCCTCTTATGCTCCTCCCCCCCCTACATATGTCTCTGCTCCATCTGCCTCATCCTCTACCCCTATCCCTGTTGATTTAACAGAAGTAGTTCCCCTGATTTAAACTTTATCCACCTTCGTGTCTTCCTTTCAAGCCAAAGTGGATTTCTTTGATATTAACCATACCATTTTCTCTCTTTCTGACAAAGTGAAAAATCTTGACAAATATAACTGCTCCTTACGAAAAGAGGTTGAAAAAGTCACTGACGCCAGGAGATTATTGTGTCATACAATTGATGATAGTATTATCTCTGTTAGCCCAAGTGCTTCATTAATTAATTTTGATAATTTTAATAATTCATTTCCTATAAATAAATGTCTTTAAATTGGATAATATTTATTATTTCC
>JAOTRH010068333.1:0-18071 GCA_034768845.1 Heliamphora exappendiculata | reverse complement strand
GGAGGAGAGAACTACCTGGAAGGGTCCTTGAATGCAAGAAGCTGCCAGCATATAGGGCATTCTTTGCTTCTTTGTGACCTGAAGAAAGACAAATTACCTTATGAACAAACGAACGCAGTATACAAGAGCGTGCACTAGAGAGCATGGGTGGGTTATCAGCACTAGTGTATTGGTCTTGAAGTTCCAGACACACCAAAGATAGACTAAATAATGCAGTAAACATGCCTACCATTCAAGAATACACTGGAGATGATACTCATGTTTGCAGCTGGTGACCTGTGGAAATAAACAAAATTAAAAAGATTAGGATATGTTCGTTAGAGTATGAATGTTTGTTTGTGTTTCTGAAAAAAGAATTTGAGATTTTATTCGGAACATATTTTTTTAAAAAGAAAATCCTAAAAATATGTTTGGTTTGTGTTTTTTGAAAATTTTGGTTTCAATTTTTTGAAATATTCAAAGAAATAATGATTATTTTTAATCTAATGTATTTAATTGGCCAAGGCCACATCATTTGTCCTGAGAATTTATTAGCTGCAAAATTAAACCAAAAAATGGTTTAAAGCAAATGCCCTCAGTAAAACTCAGCTCAAAAAATTGAACCGAATATGTCATAACACTTCCTTGAATCTCCTTATAACCATTTGTAAAGTGGAGTTGTCTTCCAATGAAGGAAGGGGGTATATAACTGTACGGGGGTGCCATGTATATTATATTTGTTTGATGGGTTGAACCCAGCTTGACCGCACCCGCCCGTTGGTTGACCTACAAAATCAATACACACGTGAGCTGCCCGGCGGCGTCTTGCCGGATGCCACTCCGACGGTCAAGTTAGGAAGGGTTTAAGAAGAATATTCAGAAAGAAATACTGTACGACAACGTTATTTGTTACCTCCTTGGTAAAGGGCTCTCCTTTCCTTTTTATCGTGTGTGAGAACTTAGTTCCTATCCTCCTTACTCATGATTACTTCTCCTGCCAAACGTCCTCTCAAACCTACTCTGCCACCTGACAGTGATGGTTGTCCCCCCACGGTCACATCGCCATAAAAGATACGAGTTCGGCCATCCTTCAGGCCGAGCTTCTATTACTGGATGCTTCCCTCGAGGTGACAGGACACTTGATGGCAGGGGCGCTCGGTCTAGTCGCATTTAATGTTAGTCCGACCAATCAAATCGCATTAAATGCGTTGTCAAAACATTTATGTGACCCAGGGCCGAACTCTCGCAACTCCCATAGGTCGACCCTACTGGCATCTTATAATGGGCTGAAGTCGCTCCAGCACAAGGCGGTTTTCACTGGGCTAGGCCCCCAATTCTTGTGACGAATCTGGGTTAGGGTTTCGGCCTACCCCCTTCATTTGCCCCTCAGCTCTTCTCTTGCTCTGCATGAGGGGAGCTGATTGAATACCCTCCCCCTTAAATGTTCCCGCCGCCATTTCTTTAATGCGTCGTATCTTGTACTTGAGCCTGCCACGTGTTAGAGATGCATTGGTCCTCTCCAATGCGCCTTTTCCCTTTCCGAGGATGCGATGATGACGCTTTCCCTTCCCGAGGCAACTGTTGGCACTTCGGGATCCCCAAGGCATTGTGATGCCTATAAAGAAAGCTCGTGGCTTTCATTCTCTCTTTCCGCGACTCATTTCTCTCTGTGATTTCACTGTCCTCGCCTTCATCTTCTCTTCCATCATTAGACTTCCCATTCTCCGCCGATTCCCTATGTTGCTGTTGCTGCTGCTACGCCGTGCGACGCCACCATCGACCCCTGTCCTGTGGCGCATTTAGTCTCCCAAGACCCATAAGTCTTCTTTTTTCACTCCTATCTTTAAGTTTGTTAGTTTCTGGATTTCCAGCTTGCTGGGCTTTTTCTGGGGTTTTGGTTTTTCTTCTGGGTTCTGGTTTTTTATCTTTTCTTCCCACCGTTTACATTCCTTCCAGTTCGAGTGATGGCGAGAAGGAAGGGGAAATTCGTAAAGGAGGTAAACACTCCTTTTGCCTTCGCCGCGTTTAGGGCCAGATATTAAATCCCCCCTTTTGTGACCCTTCGCTACTATGATCCTGACGTTTCCGGCTCTCCTTTTCGGCCTAGGGAAAACGAGGTGGAATTCTCTATTGTCTCTATCGTTGAGGCCGGGGTTCGATCTCCCATCGACCCTCTGCTCAGGGAGATGTTGGCCACCTGCCGTCTCACCCCCCAACAGATCTCCATCAACTTTTTTAGGATAGTTATGGGGGTAGCCGAGATCAATTGTCGATATGAATTACATCTCGGCATCCCCGAGAATTTTCCCAGCTTCACGCTAACCCATTACGACCGCACCTACTACCTCCGCCAAAGGAGTGTTGCCCAGCAAATGGTGCACGACCACCCGGAGTCAAACAAGCACGGTGATGATCTAATCCTAGTTGGGGGAGACTTCGAGTTTCAAGCCAACCATGCTGGACTTACTGGCCACTCCAATCCAAGGGTCCCAGGGAGTCCAGGTCGGTTCGGCCCTTCTTTCATTTTCGTTCGATCTGTAACTTATGATTTATTTCCTTTCTCACGATTCGCCCCCCCCCCCCCGTTTTTTTTTGCAGCGGCTTCACTCGCAAAATAGAAAAAGAGGCAAGTCGTCTTCGGGGAGGTGCAGAAGTGCCTCAACATTTGAGAGTCCCGTTCGGCACCAGATTTGCTCAACTACACACCGAGCTATCGTCGCGTGATTCGTCACAGAGGAGCCCAGCACCAAGCTCCAGCTTCTCCCCCAGCCGCCTCTCATACTCATTCACCGCCAGAAGAAGCGGAAGAAAACATGCCGAGACACAAGTCATTCGATCTCCGGGCTACCGTTCTTGGCCGAGGGGCCACGAGCACCTCTGCGAGACCGACCGTAAGAATAGCAGCTCCACCATCCTCATTGCCGTCCACTTCGGTTCCTCCGCTCCCTCCAACAGCTCCAGCTCAAACCGCCGTACTTGCAGTTGGGGACACGCCACGCACTGCCACCAGGTCGAGCTCCTCGCCTCCTTTAGAGACACACCCTGCTCAGCGCAGGCGTCTAATTCGAGGCGATAGCCTCCCAATTGGTGAGGGGGTTGCCGAAGTCAGAGACGAGGCTGAGGCCGAAGTCTTAACTCCATTGCTCCTTGAATTCAACATTCAGGGACACCCCATCACCGTGTCCGACAGCTCGAAGTCGGGCCAGGTGGCCCAAAGTCTGGCCAGGGCCCTTGCCCTTCCAGCGGATGTCGCCGATCACACCGGGCTGTCATTGCCTTCGCTTTTCGATCGAGTGTATCAGCTCGGCATTGGAGTAAGTAGCCTTTTACTTATGATCTATTGATGCTGCCAAATTCTTCTTTGCTGATCTCTTTCTTCTCTGTTTTCAGCAACTGCAGGCAATTACGGTTCTTCACGACCGATATGCCGAGCTGTCCAGGGAAACAAAAAGGGTTGCCAAAGCCCTCAGCCTGTCAATGCAACAGATCAAGGATCTAGAGGCCGAGCAGGCTCGTAACGTCTCGGCCTTCCAGGGGCTGGAGGCCAAGCTAAAGGCGTCACATGAGGAAGAGAAAAAGGCCAAGGAGGCCACTTCCACTGTCGTGGCTGCGAACGCCGAACTCAGAAATCTACTTATGGCTGCCCAGGCTGAAGCTGAGGCCCAGAAAAAGATCGCAACCGATCTCGAAGCGGCGAGGATTGAACGAGGAGACCAGCTTTGGCAACAAGGCTGGAACGAGTGCGAGGCCCACCTCTCCAAAGAGGTGTTAAGCCTGAAGGCCGAGCTGCTTGCCATTGGGTACAAACAGCCTTGGAACGGGCGCAAGTACCTATGGACTCCCCACTCTGGAGCGAACCCCCGACAGACACCAATGCAGCAACAGCCACTGATGAGCAAATTGCCGAGACATATGCCACTAAACATAACGTTCCTCCTGAGCTTCCCCAACCACGAGCTGGCGACCTCCAGCATACCGCGGCCAGCCGACATGCCTTTGCAGGGGCGGAGGTCGTGGAAATCCCAGGCGACGGACGAGAGGAAGAGCGTGGAAGAACCAACGCAGCCGAAGTGGTAGATGGCGACCACCCCTGATGTGGTCCAAACTTGTTGTCGTTTCCGTTCTTCTTCCCTTTCAATTTCTCTTTTGTTTGCAAAGTTTGGAGTCTCGGCCCCGTTGTCCTTGTAAGGCCGTGCTCCCCTATGTAACGTGAATTCGAATGAATTGTTTATATGATATGATATGAATATCTTTGTCTTTCATACTTGTGAATGAAATCTTTCTTTTTTGTTTATGCATGCGTACTTTTCTTTACTGAGTGGATATTCTATCCTCATGCCGAAATGGCATTCTCTAGCTTGGGATTGCTAGAAACCTTGAAAGTTACTCCAACTCTTGAGAGGATATTCTATCCTCAGGTCGAGATGGCCTTCTCCAGTTTGGGGTTGTTAGAAACCCTGAAAGTTACTCCAACTCTTGAGAGGATGTTCTATCCTCAAACCGAGAATGCCTTCTCCAACTTGGGGTTGTTAGAAACCCTGAGAGTTCTCTAACACTTAAGAGGATGTCTATCCTCAGGCCGAGATGGCCTTCTCTAGCTTGGGGTTATTAGAAACCCTGTTAAACCGTCAATACATCAATTGTAAAAAGTCAAAACAGAACCTTTCATTACATTATCGTTATTACAACATTTTTCCATGAAAAGTCGTAGGGTACAGTGTTAAGTGATAATAAACCCTTAGGTTGGCCGAATTCCATGGCCAAAGCACCTCCTTCCCCTCTACATCTTCCAAATAGGCACCCTTACCTACAACCGCTCTCACCCGATACAGTCCTTCCCAGTTTGGTCCCAGCTTCCCGTTGCCTAGTACTTTGCCCATCAGTTTGGTCCCAGCTTCCCGTTGCCTAGTACTTTGCCCATCAGTTTCCTCAACACGAGGCTTCCAGGGACGAGCTCCCTCAGCTTCACCCTTCTATTATAGTCCCGGCTCATCTCTTGCTGATAGGATCTGATCTTGAGTAACGCCACCTCTCTCCTTTCTTCCACAAGATCCAATTCCTTAGCCATTAGTTCATCGTTTTGCTCAAGATGAAAATCGTCGGACCTCATCGTAAGGAGTCCGACCTCTAAAGGAATCACGGCCTCGGTACCATAAGCCATCGAATATGGAGTTTCTCCGGTTGATCTTCTTGGCGTCATTCTGTAAGCCGACAGTACGTGAGGAAGTTCCTCCACCCACCTTCCTTTAGCCTTATCTAGTCTTCTCTTGATTCCAGCTAGAATTGTTTTGTTCGAAATCTCTGCCTGTCCGTTACATTGAGAATATGCCGGGATAGAATTATAGAACTCTATTTTCAGTTTTGCACAGAAATGCCGAAATAATTTCCCATCGAATTGCGTCCCATTATCCGAAATGAGGGCGCGGGGAATGCCGAACCTAGTGGCAATGCTTTTCCATACGAATTTTTTCATGTCTGCCTCTCGTATGTGGACAAGTGACTTAGCCTCTACCCATTTGGTAAAGTAGTTAGTTGTCACTACCATGAACTTTTTGTTCCCGACCGCTCAGGGGAACGGACCCACTATATCCAACCCCCATTGCGCAAACGGCCAGGGGCTAGCCAACAAATTCAGCTTCCCTGCGGGCTAATGAATTAAAGGGGAAATGAGCTGACATTTCTCGCACTTTTTCATATATTGCTGGGCATCCTTTTGCATATAGGGCCACCAATATCCTTGTGAAAAGGCCCTATGGGCCAGTGACCGACCCCCTGTATAGCTTTCGCAGATCCCGTCGTGGATTTCATAGAGTAGGTCGTCCACTAAGGTGGGATGCACACACAAAAGGTATGGTCCCATGTAGAAACGTCAGTACAGCTTATTAGTTTGGGAAAGCCAAAAACGAGCTGCTTGCAGCCTAATCTTGTGAGCCACATTCTTCTCGGTCGGCAATATACCGTCCTTTATAAATGAAACAATGGCATCCATCCAGGATGGTGACTGCATCGTTGGGAGGACCTCACGTCCGTGTGAATCACAGATGCTTGATTCTGGGAGAAATTGTACCACCACTGTCCTTTCTCCACTCCCTACCGTAGCCGAAGCAAGGCTGGCTAAACTATCGGCGTGACCGTTACTGGCTCGGCTTATTTGCTGTATCTTGATCGTTGCAAAGAGTCCCACAACTTCCCTCGCCTTTCGGAGATATTTGGCATTCTTTCATCCTTCGCGTCATATTCTCCATTCAACTGGCTAATTACGAGTTGGGAATCGCTGAAAACTTCCAATGCAGTGATTCCTAACTTCATTGCTGTTCCGAGACCTACTATCAATGCCTCATATTCAACTTCATTGTTCGTGGCAGTGAAGTCGAGCTGTAATGCTTGTTCTATCACTAGGCCATCCGGGGACGTAAGGACCATCCCCACTTCTGAACCTCGGCCATTGGAGGCCCCATCTACATGCAGACTCCAGAGCCCCCGTAGGTTGGGAGATTCGAAGAGTTCAGCTGTCCCCTGCTCTTCGGCTCCCTTTTTGCAAATTCAGCGACAATGTCGGCCAATACTTGTGCTTTGATTGCCGTTCTTGGTTGGAAGCTGGCATCATACTCCCCTAATTCCACGGCCCACTTGGTCATTCTTACCGTAAGGTCGGCCTTTGAGAACACGTACTTTAACGGATATTTGGTGAGAACAATGATGGCATGGGCTTGAAAGTAATACTGTGGTTTTTGCGACGCAATCACAAGTGCGTAAGCAAGCTTTTCCAATGGTAGGTGCCTTATTTTTTACCCTGAAAGTGTATGGCCGACATAATATACTGCCATCTGCTGGTTTCCCTCTTCCCTAACGAGTACTGCACTGACGTCATGCGAGGATACTGCCAGATAGAGATATAAAACCTCTCCTTCTTTGGGCGTAAAGAGTAGGGGCGAGGAGGATAGGTACGTTTTTGACTCCGTCAGCGCCTGGTCGCACTCCTTGCTCCAGCAGAATTTTTCTACCTTCTTTAGGGTCAAAAAGAACGGTCTACACCTGTCGGAAGCTCGGCTAATAAACCTGTTTAATGCAGCAATCATCCCAGTCAATTTTTGTACTTCCTTCGTGGTGCTTGACTTTTGGACTCCAATGATGGCTTTAATCTGGTCTGTGCTGGCTTCGATCCCTCAATTAGTGACTAAGAATCCGAGGAATTTTCCTGAACCAACCCCGAATGCGCAATTGGCTGCATTTAGGCGCAGGCGATGGACTTTCAAGATATCAAAAACCTTTTGGAGGTCGGCCAAATGATCCTCCTTTATCTTTGATTTTACCACCATATCGTCTATATAGGCCTCTATTGTTGTCCCTAAGACCTTAGCAACATCTTCATAATCATTCTTGAAAGGTTGTTCCGGGATTTTTGAGGCCCAACGACATCACCTCGTAACAGTAGATACCTCTGAGAGTGATAAACGCAGTCTTCTCTTGGTCGAGGCGATCCAATGCGATCTGGTGATATCCCCGATATGCATCTAAAAAACTCATACGTTGATGTCCCGTCGTTGCATCCACGAGTTGATCGATCTTTGGGAGGGAAAAGCTGTCTTTTGGGTAAGCCCTATTTAGGTTGGTAAAATCTACACACACCCGCCATTTCCCACACTTCTTCTTGACTACTACAGTATTGGATAGCCACTCTGGATACTGAACCTCCCTGATTGCTCCCGCATCCAGTAACTTCCCAACCTCCTCTACCACTGCCTTAGTATGGTGCGGCGCCGAGCACCGTCCTCTTTGCTTCACTGGCTTGAATGAGGGGTCAACATTTAATGCATGGGAGATGTAGGTGGGGTAAGACCCCTGGCATTTTGTATGGGCTCCACGCGAATACTTCTAAATTTCGTTGTAGCAATTGGACCCTTCCTAACTTGACCATCGGAGTGGCATCCGGTAAGACATCAGCAGGTAGCTCACGTGTGTATTAATTTTGTAGGTCAACCAATGGGCGGGTGCGGTCGAACTGGGTTTAACCCATCAAATAAATATAATATACGGGGTACCCCCGTACATTTGGCGCCGTATGTGGGAACTCAGTAAAAGTCAAATCACATCGTCAATGGCAACACCGTCGAAGGTGCCTACGGTACTTGATGAGCATGGTACACCATGCACTGTGGAAGAGCGCAGAGACCAGAGAAGGGAGGGAAAAGGCCCCATCCATGGAGTAGCTATAACTCTTGAGCACGATTTAGCCCAAATGGCCACACTCCATGCTATGGGGCAGGTAATCTTAAGGCTCCGATCGACCTTAAGGAATCGCGATCAAGACCAATAGACTCAACTAGGAAGTTCCCATTCTGGGGAGCCAAGAGCGTCTGGACCAAGAAGAAGGGAAGGAAGGGAGATAACGAACCGAGAGCTGGAACAGATCCTTAACGAATTCACTAAGCCCACCAAGCAAGGAGCGAAGTCAAGCAAGGAAGGAAGCAGCTACACACTGAGGAAATCCAAACAAGGCAAGGAGCCATGACACAAGGAGGTGATATCGGAGTATTATACCATGGCTGAACCAAGTGAGGTGTGGGCAGGGGCAGTCACCATGCCCTTCTCCGACCGAATAGATCGAACTGATCCACCCCAAAGTTTCTCTCTGCCGAGATTTAAATCTTATGATGGTCGTTCTGACCCGCACACCCACATTAGCCATTACAGACAGATGATGACGTTGTGGAGTGGAAACGACGCTCTTATGTGTAAAGTTTTCCCGTCTAGTCTGGGTGAAGCTGGCCTGCGGTGGTTTGACCATCTCCCACCCCGGTCTATAACAAATTGGAACAATTTGCACAAAGGATTTGAAGCGAGATTCGTCACAAATACCAAGATTCCGAAAGAAATAGACTCATGGCACTACAGCGATGGAAAAAGGGAATCGCTGCGAGATTACACGAGGAAATATTGGGAAGTCTACAATGATATCGAGAATTGCAACGAGGAGTTGGCGCCTCGTTCAAGCATGGGCTTCAGCTATGAGGCAAATTAAGAAGTTCCCTTACCAAAAAACCACCCCAGGATATCGCGGCTCTAATGAGTCGAGTGGAGCAGTACACAAGGGTGGAAGAGGATATCGAGAGAATGGAGACCGAAGTAAAGACGAGAGAAAGAAGGCTGAGCCCGGATAAGATGAAGCGACGCAGCCCGGTAAGGGTGAGAAGGCCGAGCCCATTGCACATGAACAAAAGGCTGAGGTCCGCACTGCCTAAAACACCCATTAGGCTAGGAGCGGATCCCAGAGTAGCAGTACATGCCATCTTCAAGGAATCTATTCACAAAATCTTACCTCAAATCAGGGACCGGTCCTATTTCCAATGGCCTAAGAGGTTGCCCGATTCGGTTATCCAGTCCGCGATAGACAGGGGCATCATATTGAGGTGTTCTTATCATCGAGAATGAAGTCATAAGACCGAAGATTGTCGGGCGTTCAAGAAGCACTTGGAAAATTTAGTACGACAGGGGCATCTCAAAGAGTTTTTGGAAGGAACGGAGGGTCAAAGATCCCCCGCCGTGACAAGGACCGATCCCCCGGCTAGGTCAGGAAACCGTGGTGTCATCAACATAATTCACGGATTGACTGGGGCAGAGTCGAAGCATTCCTTGTGAGTCCAAATGAGAAGGTTGGGGCATATGGTCGAAGTAATGAAAGTAGAGATGGGGACAGGGAAACAAACCAGGCCGGATGTCATGGAGATGATCTCGTTTTCGACAGAAGACCTAGATCGGGTCCAGCACCCTCACAACGACGCCCTGATGATATCCCTATCTCTCTTGCATTTCGAAGTAAAACGGGTGTCAGTCGACCAGGGGAGTTCGGTCGAAATAATGTATTACGATCTCTCTCAGAAGCTCGGTCTTCGCGACAAAGAACTGCTCCCATCAAGCACTCCGCTCGTTGGTTTCAATTCCCAACCGGTTTGGCCCTTGGGAAGGGTTACCGTGCCAGTTAGAGTAGGGACAATCGAACTCCTGACAAGTTTCTTAGTGGTGGATGCTCCATCAGACTATAACGCCATTATGGGCCGACCATGGCTGCATGAGTTGAAAGCCGTCCCCTCAACGTTTCATCAGGTGTTGAAGTTTCCCACTGAAGAGGGGGTAGAGCTTGTGTATGGGGACCAGGCCGTCTCCAAGCATTGTTTCGTGGTGGCCTTGAAAACTGAAGAGCGAGCTGACGAAGTGAAAATCGTTGAGGTGATCGAGATGCCCGCCCTAGAGGACGTTTGAGTAGAAGTCCAAAACAAAGCTGTAGAAAAGCTCAAGACGATTAGAGTCGATCGAGATAAGGAGGAAAGATTTTTCATGGTCGACTCCACAATGGCCGAACAAGAGAAAGAGGAGGGTTTAAGAAGAATATTTAGAAAGAAATACTGTACGACAATGTTATTTGTTATCTCCTTGGTAAAAGGCTCTCCTCTCCTTTTTATAGCGCGTGAGAACTTAGTTCCTAACCTCCTTACTCATGATTACTTCTCCTGCCAAACGTCCCCTCAAACCTACTCTACCACCTGACACCTACTCTGCCACCTGACAGTGATGACTGTCCCCCCGCGATCACATCACCATAAAAGATACGAGTTCGGTTGTCCTTCAGGCCGAGCTTCTATTACTGGATGCTTCCCTCGAGGTGACAGAGCACTCGATGGCAGGGGCATTCGGTCTAGTCGCATTTAATGCTATTCTGACCAATCAAATCGTATTAAATGCGTTGTCGGAACATTTATGTGACCTAGGGCCGAACTCTCGCAACTCCCATGGGTCGGCCCTACTGGCATCTTATAATGGGCCGAAGTCGCTCCAGCACAAGGCGGTTTTCACTGGGCTGGCCCCCAATTCTTGTGACAGATTCGGGTTGGGGTTTCGGCCTACCCCCGTACAATAACTATCGGCTTCATCTCATTTTCATGTCTAGGGACACTAGAGCATGGATGCATTTCCTGTTGGTTAAATATTCGTTTCACTTTATATGGTGAAATGGTGTTTACAAACTAACATAATGCCTATTATGTTAAGATAGGAGTCTTATGCATAGATACATAGTAAAGTTGGCTACCTATTCATGCTCGTTAATGCATACCAAACTAGGGATACCCAGCACACATCTCTCATACCCTTACGACTGGAAAGTATCGAGCAACGGTACTTATCAAAAAAAAAATATCTGGAAGGTGTACTTCTAAAATTTAGAAATGCCAATGTAATGTATAAAGCATAGCACACCAGAATGAGAATACAACACCATGGGAAAATTGATCTAACCGGATAGGACTCGTGAATTTTAGAAATATATTCAGTAAGCTATCATAGATTGTCAGCATCTATTTGACAATCCCAATATCTTATCACTTATCCCATTGATTATCCCTTATCAGTTATCACTTGAGAGCAAAACATTCAAAATTCATGCAAGAAACATGATCATAATGATAAAAGGTGTTGCAAGTTCCAAAGTTTACAAGAAAATAAAATACGGTCATCAAATGCATCAAATGAAGACAGAAAAAAAAAATCCCAATAATCCCACCTAAAACATTGTCATATCACTAAAATAAACTCAGAGATCGAACAAAAAAACAGCTGGCTGCTACTATTACCAACACGGGAGATCAGTAATTTAGAAGGCGTAAAATAGCAAATCAAGATCGTAGAATCACAATTTCAATTAAATCAAATAAACTAAATAAACACACGTGATAGTCATTGTCAAAAGAATTACCATATTGAACACACGCAAAAAAAAAAACAAAAAAACAATAAGCTCGAAACACAAAAATCCGAAGATTCCTTTCAATTTGGTAGGAACACAAAATAAACTCATTTCACTCATTCAATTGACAGGTCTCGAGTTCAATCGATAAACTTTGAATCTCAATTCTTCTCCTACTTATATGACTTAAAATCATTGTAATTTAAATTTCCACTCTACTAAACACCAAAAAGGTACCAAATTGGTGGAATGTGAAAGCTTGCACAAAAACACGATTGCGCGGATGCAGATAATGTGTACATACAGTGGGGGGATCTTCGGAGTTGAAAGGATCGAGACAGATACTGCATGCATCATCTAAATCATCGTCGGCGGAAGAATCAACGGCAACTCCAGAAGACGATGCAGAGAAGACGATCGGAGGGTTGTCCAGAGGTGAAACGAAATCCACCATTTTTTTTACACTGCTGAAGAGTGAAACAATGTGTGAGAGAGAAAATGAGCGAATCACGAGGTTGGGTGTAAGGAAGACGGAGAAGAATATAAGACGAAGAAGATGAAGTAAAGAACCCAAGAAAAATGTAGATAGAGGGATTGAGACAATGGAAGGTCAAAGAAACGAATTGTGGGGAATAAAGGGAAAGGGGCGAAAAAATACAGTGGAATTTGTAGAATCAATCAACTCTCATCCGAAAGTTAAACACTTTTTTTTCTGAAAAATTAGTACAGTTTTAAAGTATTGTGGATTTTATTTTTTATTTATTATAAAAAAATTAATATATGAGATTCGATTTTAACGTGTGAGGTTTAGTTAAACTTATAATAAATAAATTTATTTATATATTTTTAAAATATGTATAAAATATATAGATAAATTTATTTGTATAAAAAATATCACAGATAAATTTATTTATTTTTTATTGAAAGTACGTATAAAAAAATAAATAAATTTATTTATGCCTTTTTAAAACATGTATAAAAAATAAAAATAAATTTATATGTTTACATTATCTGTGTTGATATGTAAATAGACAAATTTATCTGTTATGCATAAATATAAAATAAGATTTTATCTGTATGCATTACATATAAATATTTCTGTTTGTATTAAATTTATTGTGTTATAAGTGATTAGATTTCGTGCGTTAAAAATTTTGTTAATAAATTTTTTATGCGTTAAAATTTATTTATTTTTTAAATATTTTGTTAAAACCCCCTCATTTTCCTTCTCATAATTTTAAAGAAAATTAAAATGATCTATTTGCATATAAGAGTAATAATGTTCCCATGATTATATTAAATGATTATATTTAAATAATATATGATGTATTATTTTATATGTGGTAAATTATTTGTTACTCTTAATGTATTAGGTATATAATGTTACCTTAAAAATGTAATATTTTTAATAAATAAGTAATTACAATTTATATTATGTGAAATATTTTTTTATCTCTTAATCACTCATCAAATATGAGTTATTATATTCTTATAATAAAATATGTTAGCACTATATCAGTTAAAATACCACGTAAAATAAAAAATGATAAGGCCCATGGACGGAGCCATAATTATTCTTGAGTAGGCCATATATTTAGAACTGTAAACATATTTTTTTATATATTTTTTGAACTCGTTTTTAATTCAATGTAAACGAAATATAAATATATTCATCGCAAATAATAAATAAAAATTCAGCAATTTAGAAATTGAATAATACACAATTCAAAAAAAAATCAACATAAAATCTCGGGATAATTTGAACTTTGTCTATCTTTTAAATTTTTTTTCATAATTTTAAATCTAATATAAACAAAAAATAGGCATAATCATCAGTTTACGAATAATCAACAAAAAATTAGCAATTTAAAAGTTAGATAATTAAATATAATTCAACAAAAATTTTCACAAATCACAAAATTTTAGCAAGACAACAAAAACTCCACAAGTCACAATAATTCAGTAAAAATTCAACAAAAATTTCACAAATCACAATTCACAAGTGCACCAAATTAAATAAGTAAAATAAAAATAAAAATACATTTTATTTTAGTATCAGATCTAGTTCGCCAAATGTTAAAATGACTGAAAAAGTTAAAAATTTTAGTCTTTACAAATCCCTCATAGTGTCGGATGCCCGCGAAAAAAATGTACAAATGATTGAGAATAAGTGATTTTGTCTTTTATTTTAAGAGTCAAAATATATATTCAGTGAGATTAAAATATAAATTTAATAGAGCATACTTATTATATTTTAAAATATATATAAATAAAATTTTAAAAAAATTAAAATGTCACCTAGGGCATTCGCCTTCACTTGCCCCTCACATGGCTCCGCCCTTGGTAAAGGCAAAGGTGGGACTGGACAAGTTTGAGCTCTTTCGTTTTCGTCGCCTATTTTATCATGGTGAAGTGAGAAAGATTAGGAGAGTAGTTAATTCGAGAATATATCAAAAATAATTAATAAATTATAAAAGTAATAATACTAATGAGAGTTAAAAATAATATGAAAAAAAGCAAAAAACAATAATTGATGAATAATTATAATTAGAAAAATAAAAAATAAAACGTAGGGAATAAAATGAGGTATAAATGTAATATTTTTGTAATTTTGTCTTATTATATTTTAAAAAAACTAAACTTTATATATATATATATAAGTATTTAATTTATATAATCAGAGACAAAATAAAAAAAATCGAGACGAGAGAAGCAAATATCATCTCTATCTAGCTCATTATTGGTATGAGAAAAACTCGTAAAATTTGGAGCGGGGGCATGTGGGAAAATCATACCCACGTTGAATTGGTATATAGTAGTTTGAGGTACTGAATAATTATTATTTGTGTTAATATTTAATTATTAAATATTAATTAAAAATTATAAAATATAAATAATAATTAATTTATTAAAAAGTTGTTTCATAAAATATGTGATACTCAAACATGAAGTCCAAACATGATAATATCGTTGTTTGTATAAAAAAAATAAAAAATTAGTGAACAGTTTAATTTATAAGCTGTTTACTATATTTTATTTAGCATAAGTTTTTAATGAGTAAGGTCTATTCGTCTAAAAGTTTTAAAGCACAAGATTCTTTTGGAATAAAAATATCATATAACAGATAAATTTATTTGTACTTTTTCAAAACATGTATAAAGAATATAAATAAATTTATCTGTCTTTTATTGAAAGCGCGAGTAAATAATACAGATAAATTTATTTATCTTATTAAAAGCAAGTATAAAGAGTACAGATAAATTTATCTGTGCATTTTTAAAATATGTATAAAGAACACAAATAAATTTATCTATCTTTTATTGAAAGCACTCATAAAAAAACAAATAAACTTAACTGTGCCTTTTCAAACCATGCATAAAGAACACAGATAAATTTATCTATTTGTATATTAAACATATGAATATCAACAGACAAATTTATCTGTTTATTATGTAAAATAAATAAATTTATCTGTTTGAATGATATTTTCAAAAGAAATCGCGTAATTAGATTTTATGCATTAAATTTTTTATTAAAATTTACTTTTTAAAACTTTTTACTAAAAACTTAAAAAAAATACATTTTTCTTGAAATATGGTGTTTTTGGTAGGGGTGTGAAGTGGTTGGAAAAGTTTTCAAGTCGCCATCGAACCGACTTCCTCATAAAATCAACAAATCGATTAATTATTTTGATAATTTGGCATTATTATTGAATTGCATGTGTTTGACGGTTTGAAAATATTAAAAAAAATTATTTTAGTAAGATTTCACCATTTAAAAATACCACTAAACTCATAGAAGTCTTTGAAAATAATTTATTGTTTATTCTTTTACCATTAGGTCTCAGGTCACGCTTGGTATGACGGTGGTGTTTTGTATTATTAAAATTAATAACTTATAAATTATTACTTATAACAAAAGTTACAAGTGTTTAGTAAAAATTATAACTTGTAACTGAAATAGAAAAAAAAAATAGTTATAAATTATAACAAAATTGTTAGTGTTTAAAAAAAATTATAATTTATAATTAAAACTAGTTGTAATAAATTAAAAGCTACTCGTAGTAGTTTTACCCAACACTTTCAATATTTTTTTTTAATTTTTAATAAATAAATTTTCATCACATGTGCTGATTTTCATAAAATTCAATAACCCACCTACTTTTACTATCAGAAATGCTCATCTAAATCTTGCCTCACATGTGTTAATTATTTAACATTCGTATGAGTTTATCTTGAGCTTATTGGTTGAAGGACAACATCACTAAGTTAAAGATGATTTAAAAACAAAATCAATTAGAGTAGAGTTTTAAAGATGATTTAACAAAATCAATTAGATTAGAGTTTATAGCGTGATATATTTTGACATATAATTTTTGATATTTTGAACACTCACGATTATGTTACTTTTTTTTGTTCTCAAAACTCTTGAGTTTTCTTTTTTTTTGTACATATACCAAATGATAACCATGAACACGTATCCTCACATAAAGTCATAATCCTTATTATATGCCTACTTCCTAAATTATCTAATAACCAAAGAAGAAATGGACTCTTTGTACTTCTAATGTACTAGTTCCTCCTTTAAGATAGCCTAGATTTCCATGCACTTAGTGCAACCTCTGAAAATGTAATTCATATCTTCTAGGGAGGTATTGCATATGGGAGAGTAGCTATTAGTATCTATACCTTTAGACATTTTCAAAATATTTGTAGAAAGTCTATCACGAAAGATGAGTCAAAAAAAAGCCTTTGAGTTTTTGCGACAATTTTAATATTCAAAGTCAACTTCAACTATTGATATTGTTGTGATCATCGTTGATGAAATGATAAGTAGAGGTGCAAATTTTTTTGCTAAAAATATTATTTTTAATGATAAATCAAAGAAAAAAGTTAGAAGGGGTGTTAGATCATTTTGGGCAAGGTCTCCTCCGACGATCAAATTAGATTTTCAATACAGTAGAAGTGAAATAAAAAGGATAGAATTATTAAGAATAAGCATGCTTAAATAATATACCTAAATTCGTTATGATCCACTTGATATACTAGACCTTCGACCATATGACAGGATCTCCATTTACAAGGCAGGTATAGTCGTACCGTCCTAACTAATATTTATAGTATAGTTGAACACACCTAACATGCGTTATGATGACTAGAGCATATGGCTAACCAGAGTAGATGACTTATTTGCTCAGACAATGTTTTGTTCATAGGCTGATCATGTATTTATTTTGACTTTTAATCGGACCCACTATCAATTTTTGGGTCCTAACCCTACTCGCTCGATCGCATATATCTGATCAATATATTTTGCTACTCATCAAAAATAATATAGATATTTTAATAAATTTAGTTTATTAAATTATACGAAAAGTATATATAATCAATTTTATGTAAAATTTTAACTTATTATATTATACGGATCAATTATGCTTATTTGCAAGATCTATTACGTATTTACAATAAAGAAAGTAAGTTCATAAAAATTAAAATTAAAAAATAATAAATTTAATCTAATCCCACATATACATATACATATTAAATAATTTATAATTTAATTTATCATCTAATTCAATACAAATCAAATATATACAAAATTAATCCAACTTTAACATTTATACTAATCCCGTTAAGCCATCAAACTTTGACGGTTTCCCAAACAAGGCCTGGGAAGTAAGAAATATGGTGGTGCCCCCGCACCCAAGCTCATCCACAGCTGATCTTATATGCCACTCTCGACTTCGTCATCTCAGTGAGCGTCCATGGCTTCCGTGTCTGCAACTCAGCTCTCGTGGACGCTCTCTGCAAAAAAATCCTTTCCAGAAAACCCTAATTTTAGGCGCTCGTCGTTCATTAACTGTAGGAATCACACTGTTAGCTCCGGATTCCATTCCATTCGCTGGCCTTCACGAGCCTCTATTGGCCCTTCATGTGATGCAACCGACACTGACATCTCAGAGAGATCATCGACTCTCCGAGAACTCTGTGAAGGTCACGTGCCGGGCCATATATTGCGCAGGCGAGTCTTATTCCATTTTATTTTCTGGGAATTTACTGGGTCTGTTTGGTTCGAGAGAAAACTCGGAACAAGTATGAAATAGCAACCATGGATTCGTACATTTCCTGATTTTAACTTCCAGTCAAGTTTTACTCTTGATTTCCTGATCAAAACAAGTGAACCCATAAGTTTTGAGCATAAAAATGTTACGTACACAATTTATTTTATATATATATATAACACGTTTGTGAACAAATAAAAGGGGAATTGAATATTTAGAAAATTCTTCTATTATTAAAGAATAAATGGTCAGATTTGTCTTGATTAGAGCGTTTCTGGGCAATTTCCATAT
>JAOTRH010068322.1:0-18071 GCA_034768845.1 Heliamphora exappendiculata | reverse complement strand
TAATTAAAAAAAAATACTTCAGAATAAATTTGCAAAATAAAAAAAATAAATTTCGTCTTTTATCATTTCATTTATTCACAAAAAAAAAAAAAAAAAAAAAAAAGTTAATAAAAAACCTCATCTTCCAGCCCCGAAAAAAGAAAAGAAAAACTCAAAAAGTCATCTTCTTCATCAGTGCGTGGCTGAACCAGATGAGAGACTTGACGGTCCCGACAGCGTCGATCGGCCAGAAAACGTACAAAAAAATGACAGAGATCAGTTAACATACTTTCGAGATCCATTAAAAAAGCAAGAGGAGAGAAGAATCGAAGCAAGTCGGCACTCGGCAATGCACTGCCCGCGATCAGCAGAGTCGAGACGCGACATTCAGATTTCGAAAATAAAAAAAAATCACCACAAATAGAGTAGATCTAAGTAAATCTGTTGTTTGGGGGATGTATAGACACAATAATGGAAAAGAATGGAAAAAATTGACTGTCGGGAGACTCGGGACCACCCATCACAGAACGCTCACGCCGCATAGTCGTGAGTTTCGTTACACTGTGCAGTAACGGCCGTAACGGCCCGTTACGCGCCAAAAATGTCGTTACGCTATCAAAACCACCGTTACGGTAACTGTAACGGCCGTTAGCCTGCGAAATTTGGTAGCACCGCTATAGCGGTCATAACGTGACTCGGTCTCCGTCGAAATCATTACGTAACGGTGCCTAATCACTAGCCAATATGTTTTTCTCTCGTGCCTTTCTTCGTTCATGGTTCAATATTCCAGTGTCCTAGGACCCATCCATTTCTAGAATCAAGACTAACCCACATTCTCAGATTTTCAATCGTTGAAGGAAAAAAATAGGGAAGGAGAAGATGGAGTCACTATGGCGCCGAACAAAGGTTTCGGCCCCTCTTGGAATATGCCCCCTTGAAGTTTCAATTTGTTGCCCAGGTAAAATAACTTCTTGATTCTTCTTGTACATCTTCCAATTTGTGGTCCAGGTTTCTCAATTTTGGAGAGGTGAGAGCCAAACTTGTGGATTTCACCATGAAAATAAAATAGAAGTAAGAGAGAAGAAGATGAAGGCAGCGTTGGTGGGGAGGGAACCCCTCTCCCTTGGCCTTTACTTGATTGAATCTTGTTTGTTCAGGTAAATCTAGAAATTTCTCTTCATGGATCAATGGAAACAAAAGGAGGGAGTGAAGAAAAAATTAAGAAAAGGGAGGAAGAACCGTTTGGCACCAAAGGAAAGATGGATGAGACCCTTTTTTATGCTCTGTGCCTCTTTTGTCTAGAATGCTCTAGAAACCAAGCAAGTAAACATTTTCATTATTAATTATTGATTATTTTTATTAAAAAAAATTGTTTATTTCACTTTAAAATTTAACCAAACTTTAATTTGAATACTTTATTTAATCTTCCTAACATTCATAGAATTATTTATAAATAAATCTACCGGTGTCTCAACACATCAACCCCACGTATCGTGCCATATTATTGTTCAAAATTATTTCCTGACAATTTAATTATGTCAAAAAAATAATTAACCAAAATAGAAACATACCGGGTCGCTACAGACTTGCATGGGGATTGAGGGTAATTTGTTGGAAAAAACTGCTAAGAATATAAGATTATATATATAATTTTAGTCAAAAATTAACCAAACGGGCAAACGTCAAAACAGGCTCCAAATTAAAACTTTTAATATTGAACAATCAAAATAAAACCCGGTAATATTTCTAAAGTTAGTTTTAGGATTATACATTTCGAAATCTGATAGGATGATTTCGGTTGCTGTAACAATTTTCAGTCAACGATCTGTCGCGATTTTTGACTTCTACTCAAATTTTCGATACAAGCATTCTACTGTATTCTCAAATGCTAAATACGAATAAATTGTGGGTTTTGATTTATCGTGTTCTTCAAAACCTTCATGATTAAGCTTAGGATTTTCAGAGAACGTGAAAACCCTAACCACCTAATCGATGACTGAATAATATGAATTCTCGCTATAGGTTTTATAATAGTATATATATAGGGTTACAGCATAGACCTATAGAGTAAATATGACTTGAGCTACTAATATAATTATGAAAATCCACCGCAACCTAAGAGCAATTTCATAAAAATATTAATTATAATTCATTCCACTAAATTGTTAGGGTTGGTATACGGAAAATCATATTTTTAGTATTTAATTTTATTTTAATAAAATTAGTTTTTTATTTTATGAGAATCTTTATGAGTAATGTATGTATATTATTTTTTTATTATGCATGGATGTCTAATATTCTGTATAGTATTTAATCTGGTGTGTAGAGTACGGCTTACACACAGAATATCATATTTTTGGTTCTTGCAGAATATAAGTTTTATGTTTACAGTTTAGATGAAAATGGACATACAATCGGTACGACTATGACACAGAGTTTTAGTAGACATGTTTTGGTTACAGGGAACATATAATAGCGTCGTCTATTATTCCGACTCTCTGTGCCAGTACACTTTGTGTGTATTGAACGGGGCATTTTGGGTAATTAATTTTATACTGACTATATAAATTAATTCACACCCCAAAGTTATTATGAATAGTGCTTTTTCTCTTAATCCTGAAATAATTATTGATTTGCATATATTTAATATTCGTTGTTTTGATTCATTAAAGTGTGCAATCTTATATGGGTCTATATTCCCAGTGAATTGGATAGCGGTATTATTTATATGACAAATAAGAATTATTGACGGAATCTACGTCCCGATAGATCGGAATTGACGATACCCACTTAAGAATGCTTATAAGTGTTGACCAGGCCAAACCCTACAGGTGGATTTAATTATTCGGCAGTCAAATAAGTTAAGCGGAAGGGCTTAAGAAATATCAAGATGCCGATTAAATTAATTTGTCAGTAATTAAATTTAATTAGCGGATATCGAGAATCTTAACGTTGAGAGAAATTGTAAATATTTAATAACAGGTGCTCAATGCAAGAAAGTCTTGAGATTATGGGTCAGAATGCAATTATAGTTTTTTAGTGGTGTAAACTGTAATTCAGTATTTTATGAAAATTACAGAAATTGCTGCATATCTTTTCATAATTGCAGAAACCTCTAGTAGGTGTCTGTGTTCCACTAGAAGTCTAACTCATAATTACTCCATTGGTCCCTACTATAACCCTATATATATGTTGGTAGGCTGAACCAATTTGAAGAAGATTTCGTATCATTATTATTGTGATATTATTTTTGTCTTTCAGGACTTAAATATATTGGGGTTCTGCCGGTATGTGTTCTCGGAGGATCGTAGCCCATACTACGTTCGAGGATCGCGTAAGGGAATACAGTAGAAGATCTGACTGGAGTTTCAACTCAGAATTAAGTCGTAGTTGAAGACTAGATCGACAAAAAATATTCTTCTAAATTAACTTTAGTTGCACGGATTTATTTTTTATTGTTCAACGTAAATTTTTTTTATCTGGAACCCGTTTCAGCGTTTGCCCGTCCAGTTAATTTTTTTATCAAAAATCATTTGCAAAAACAATGGTCTTGGCAGTTTTGCCTCCAACATAAAAAATTATAATTGCACTCCCAATCATATTCTCAAAATCGTAGTATTCGAATTCATGTTATTAAATGCTTATTTATTCTCCCCACGTTAAGATTTCGGATATCCGCCGATTAAATTAAATTACTGATAATTATATTTAATCGGGCTCTTAAATAAATTTCTTAAGTTCTTCCACTTAACTTATTTAACTGCCGAATTATAAAATTCACCTGTAGGATTTAGTTCGGTCAAAACTTATATGCTTACTTAAGGGAGTATTATCAATCTCAATTTTTTGAGACGTGGATTCTGTCAATAATTAACATCCACCATATAATTAATACCGTTATCTAACTCACCGAAAATATAGATCCATAAAAGATCACATCCTTTAATGAATCAAAATAACGAATATTAAATATACATAAATAATTAATTATTTTGCGATTAAGAGTATAAATAGTCATAATAACCATGGAAAGTAAATTAATTTATAAAGTCAGTATAAAATTAATTATCCCA
Source organism: Heliamphora exappendiculata (assembly GCA_034768845.1). Taxonomy (NCBI): domain Eukaryota; kingdom Viridiplantae; phylum Streptophyta; class Magnoliopsida; order Ericales; family Sarraceniaceae; genus Heliamphora; species Heliamphora exappendiculata. The sequence goes on along the minus strand of JAOTRH010068322.1, from coordinate 14,019 downwards.
ACTTGGTCTTGTTTAATACACACAAAGTGTACTAGTACATTGAATCGGAATAATTTTTAAAATAATTCACTTTCCTTGTAATCAAGACAAATTTACTAAAATATTGTACTACAGCCATACCGATGGTGTGTCCAAATCCATCTAAACTATGAACCATGAACAAAAAAAAAACTTATCTATTACAAGAACTTTTAATCCGGTCTTCTATGTGCAAGACGAACTTTACACACCAGATTAAATATTATATAGAATAAAAGATACCCATGCACAATATTAAATAAATAATAAAATGTATACATTACTCATTAAGATTCTTATAAAATAAAAAAATTAATTTTATTAAAAAATAAAATTAAATACTAAAATCAAATCCAAGATTTTTAGTATGCAACTCTAACATAATTTTGTTAAGAATAATTATAAATTTTAAAAATAGATCCTAATGAAATATTAAAAGAGAAAATTGAACAAGACACTGAGATTTATTGTAGTTTGGCTTCTTCCAAGCCTACTTTCACTTCTCAAGACTCTCCTTAAGAATTTGCACTAAAATCAAATATTTCAAAAGCGTATTCAAAAGCTTTTACAGCCTGAAGAAGTTTCTACAAACAATCGATTGTTTTTCTAAACTCTCTTTGGCTCTTCTTTAAGAAGGTCTCACACTCTCTTAAAGGATTATTAGGGTGACTCACCCTCATTTACAATAAATGTGATTGAATCAGAGATTCACTAACTAATATTTTTTACTATGATTAGAAATAAATGTGCAAGGGAGTGAGAGTATTGGGCTGGAGGAGTTATGAGCAGTAAATGCTTTTTTGAAGAATATGAGCTTTCAATGCAAGCAAATAAAACAGTGTCCATAGATTTGAAACTTTAAAAATTAACTTCTTTTATAGCCTACTAAAATAAATGACCGTTGGTAGGCTGGTGGATATAATAAATGCTCTGAAATATTACCGTTGGAACCATTGCGTGATTTTAAATTCTGTAGGGGTCGACACAAAGTTCTTTGGTGTCGTCACAAAATAATTTAGGACTTAGTTTTTGGGTAATCATGTTGACTCAGTTCTTCGTTAGTGTTGATCTTATTTCTACATTTTTATCACCCACACAGTGGTGTTGACTCATAGATTATTTGGTATCGACCCATGCATTTTTCAATTTTTTCAGTTGGGACCTTGGAGTTGACTCATATCAGAGTTGGTGTTGACTCAAGGCTTCATGGTCTACTCACGATGTCGACTCAAGCCTTCATTGGTGCTGACTTTGATGAGAGATTTAGCTACTGGAAATTTGGTGTTGACCCATCTATGATTTGGTGTTGACTCTGGATGTGTGACCCTGACCCGTTTTTTTCCCGCATTTTTCGACCTGCGCTTAGTGTTTTCCTTTTTGCATATTTATATTCCTTTTGATGTATGATCGGGGTTAGATATACATGCGGGATAGATTCCCGGGATCATGGGATGTTACGGTGCGACTTTCGTAAAATTTAAAAAAAAAAAATATTTTGGAGGCCTATAAATATCTAGGGTTAGATATTTTTAAAACTTATCCAATAAGTTTTTTTTTCTCTCTGCCTTCTCTCTAACCTCTCGGGGGCCCTGGGCTCGATTTTCAATGATCCAACAGCGGATCCTTGCTTTTTGTACGGTGGGCTACGCGTTCATCCGGGCAGAATTTTATTTTGGCGAAGCTCAATTTTGCACGTGATTTGAGGCATCAAGTTTTTCAATCACTGAGGTAGGATTCTAGACCCTACTGCTGTATAAGGGTGCGACGTGTAATCGTGTGTGTTTTTAACGGTTAAATTGCTGTAAATCTGATTTTGTTTAAAAGTTAGGTTTTTGAGCTAAAAATTGTGTTTCGACGATTTTGGTGGATGAAATCGGGTATCAGGTATTTTTTGTGTAGTTTTGAGCTTAGTCTTGGGCACGTGTATGTCTGAGGGTGTTGGATGGGAGTTTAGAGGCTTCGATTCGAGGCTTGGAGGTTGAAATCGTAGCTTTAAAAAAATAATTTTTGGACTTGGTCAGTCGACTAAACTCACAGGTTCAATCGACTGGATCATAGTTCTTGGGGTTCAGTCGACTGGACCTTGAGGGTCAGTCGACTGAACCTTGTGTTTTGGGTGTTCTGGGCTTTTCTAGTGTGTTTTTCAGTCGACTGGGGGTTGGGTCTAGTCAACTGAAGTTATAGGCTGTTGATTTTGTGGTTTTGGTTTGGTCATTGGGTTTCCAATTTATTTTCAATGGTATTCTGTTGATTGGTTATGGGGTTAGTCAATTGCAATACTGTTATATGCCTTTTGGAGTTCGATTGGTTGGGTTGTGGCTTTGGGAGTCGTGTCGTAGCTTCGGGCGTTCATTTAGGTGTCGTCCTCGGAGATGACGGGCATGGTTAGATGCAAGTTGTTGGGGCACGGTTATGTGCGTGGTGCTTGCGCATCGTTGGTTGTGGGGCGTGTTAGGGGCCGTGGCACCTTTAGAGAAAAGGTGGTGTTAGTGACCTCATGGTTTAAGGGGTTTGGTATAGCCTTTCAGTTAGGCTTGGTTGTATGGGTTGTCGGTTGTCCCTGTGAGTGGATGTCGGGTTTTGTGGCGGGTGATGTCAGGATTTGAGGTTATATGGCTATGTGCGCTTATAGCTAGCTTTATGTATTTATAACTGTGGTTTATTATGTATGGATTATATAAGTGAATTAGATGATTTTGGTATCGTTACGTGTACTGTGGTTGCATGCTTTAAAACTCAAAAGTTTTATAAGCATAGTTATGTGAAATGTGAGGAACGAATGCATGTGATGCATGTTGCATGAGTTGCAGCAGTTGTGTGAGTCGCGTGTGTAGCGTGTAACGTGATTTGTATAACGTAGTGATAGTACGTGGCTTTATGCATCTAAACCTATGCATGTTTTGATGCGGTTTTATCCTATGATTTAGGCAGGTGTAAGGATGCCCGTTGATACGTAAATTTGTATATGTTTTGCATGCGTGGGGCAGATATTGGTCCCTCAGTAAAAATCCGTAAAGATATGCATATGAAGATATCTGTTGGCTCTGGTCAACGAGGTCTTAGTGAGGGCGGATAATGGTCTTACGGTGATAGTCTGTGAAGATATCTGATAAGAGCGGATAATGGTCCTATGGTGAAAGTCTGTGAAGAAGTGTGTTGCATGGGTTGTGTGTGTTGTGTGTATTGCACGGGTTGCGTGCGTTGTGTGTGTTGCACGGGTTATGTGTGTTACATAGTTGGGGGATGTGGTCCTTCGATGAAAGTTCGAGAAGATACATTGATTGCATGAACTGCATTGTGGGACGAATAAACAAATTTTCAAATTATTTTTAAGAGTCATGTGAATCGCGATCTAAAAACTATTTTTCAACTGTTTTCAGGGCTCCTGTGCATAAGTTAAAAGATGGTTTATATCCTTGCTTTTTCGTTTGCATGTGAAAATTAATTTAAAAGCTTGAATGAGAGTCTAAACTTGCACCTCGTTTTCCTAACATGTTAATCTTATATTGCATGTTTGTCTAATTTCTGCTGAATTTTAGCTCACGACGTGGGATTTGATTTTATTCAGGTACCGGTCACGCAGGTTGATCTGTAGGTGACGGAGAGGTGGAAGAGCTGTAGTCTTCCTTTTAGTTCTTTCTGTTACATGTATGTTGTAACATGTTTTTTCAGTGTTGGAACCGTGAAATGTATGCCATTTGGCGATTATATACAATGCATGTATAGTTTTATATTGATAGTGTATTCTCGGGATGGTTGTTTGTAGGTGTTTCACGTGATCTGTAGTTCGGGACGGGAAAGATTGGTATAAGAGGCCTGAGTTCGAATACCAAAGAGCCGTGGAAAGAGGTTGCATCACCGTGTGAGGTTGATTGCGTATGCTTGATTGCATGTGTTTAGACGTTTTGATAACATGAACGTGTCAGCATGCCAGATATGTGAACAATGTGTATATGTGAGCATGAGGGCTGAATCTTAGGAGTGATAGTCCTGCCTTTGGGCGTTTAGATTAACAAACCTGAGAGCCAAGTTAGAAACGCGTTTAGCTAACGTGATTTCTAGTAGAAAATATGAGTAGGTTATCTAGATAGACGTGTTATTCTTGTTGGTTCTCCTCAGTATGTAGGGTTTTGTTTAGCATGAACTTGTGTGCTTATGTGGTTTATGCTATGTGCTGCATCTCATGCTCTGTCTTTTTTGTATAGACGCAATGTCTGCGAGACGAGGGCGAGGTCGTGGTCGAGGCCGTGGCCGTGGTGTTGGCCAAGGAGGTGTTCCTATCCCTGATGCTGGGGATGCAAACGCTCCCCTGGGACCGGTGGACGCAGGGGAGGACTATCACTCCCTTGCGTAAATTTGAAATTTTGAAAATATATTAAAAATGAAGAATTAGAAATTTCTCATTCTCACAAAAAAATGAGAAATTAGTGTATAATGTATAAATATTACATACACAAAACTAAAAATGAGAAATTAAAAAAAATTAAATGAGAACTTTCTTAATTAACATTTAAATTTGAAATTAGTATTAAATATACAAATGCGATACGAAATTAAACATTTATCATTTGTTAAAAATGAGAAATCGTCTACAATATACAATGTATAATAATAAAAAGAACTAAATAATGATGAAACTAGCTTCCAAGAAATGAAAATTTTCATTTTATATGTAGAAAATGAAAACATTCTCATTTTCTGTAATGAGTTATCATTTAAAAATTTTATAACTAAAAAAAGTGCTAACATTATTAAAGACATACAAAAAGCTACTTAGACAAAAAAAAATCTATACTTAGTTAACATTGATAATTCAAATTAAGTTTCAATTACAAATGAGTAGTACAATAAAAAATATTATCGCTTGTAGTTTATATATATATATATGTGTGTGTGTGTGTTAATCCATGTCTAAAGACATTCACCATTTTCTTAAAAAAATTGCTCATGCATTTTAATATTTAATTTTTATTTTTATTTTTCAAAGAATAATTTATATAAAAAAATAAAAAGAGAAAGAACCAACATATTAACAAATAAATTGTCATTGAAAAAGTAATATAAATATTTAAAATAGAAAAATTCAAATAATAAAAATATTGCAATTAAGAAAAGTAAAAAATAAAAAACTTTAACAAATAAGAGAGAGAGAGAGAGAGCACTTTAATTAGAGCTAAAGTTGTCCAAAATACTAATGACTTTTAAAAATAAAATCTTATGAGATAATTTAAAAGTATACAGGACTTATCTCTAAACAAATACTAAAAATAATACACTTTACTAAAGAAAAAATCTATGTATATACTTCATTTTTATTTTATAGAGACAATTTTAATGAGTTCCATTCTAAGTGTTGGTGTGGAACTCATCTAAAACTCATATAATTTATGTCCATAAAATAAAATATGAGGTGTAATATGATATGTCCGTAGCATTGCTCTTTATTAAATCTCTTCTTTTCATATAGTATAGAATTAAAACAAAAAAATTATATACTCAAAAAAAAGTGCACTCTTATGAAGTGTTTCTCTTTATTATTTATTTGAAGTGTTTCTCTTTATTATTTTGCGTCAATTAATTTAAAGTGATTAAATTTTGTTATAAGTGATTAATTTTAACTAATATCCTGCATTTTTAAATTAGAAAATAAAAAATGACATCCCACGTTAGTAATCACTCTCTTCCTTCTATTTCTTTCATGCATTATTCTTAGATAAATATTTCATTTTGGTTTTACAATTCACTACCTTAAATTAGAATTTATTATTATTTTAGTATAAACAGGTGCATAAGAATTCACTAAGTAGCTTTTGTATGATTAAAAATATTTTGAAACCTTAATATTTAAAATTATCTTATTGATATAAAAAAACTTTTTATAGATTTTTCAACTCTCTCTAATTTAAAAGAAGGAAAGAGTGTATCAAAAAAAGTATTAATTTTCTAAGTTGCCTCACAAATTTCAAAAAATTGAATTAAAAACATTAAAAAGCATTAAATAGTATTTTTCTGTCATCAATATCTTAATTAAGATGGGATGAATATAATATTTTTTTATTTTGATATATTACTATAGGTTTTGTTATTTGTTGTAATTTTTTAAAATACATTATTGACCTCCTTGAGGGTAAGTTGAGAGAAAATAAATTAAGGTAGTTTGGATATATACAACGTAGACCAGTTGATGTAGTGATTAGAAAAAAATGACAAAATTATGAGTAATAAAAACACTATGGGGAGAGATAGATCTAAATTAACATAAAATATTGTATTAAAAAAATATATGAATTTATTAAAATTAACTGAAGATATGACTTTTAATATAATAGAATAACGTAAAAGAATTCATGTATTCAACCATAATAAATTAGAATAAAAGTTTAGTTTAGTTTGGTTTGGTTTGGTTTGGTTGTTCTTAACCCCCTTGATGTCGTAATTCTATATTCGTCCTTATGCATAAGTTTTTTTCTTAAACAAATAAGAGAAATATTAGTAAGCTTTTTAAAAATGACTTTTCAGCTAGAAGCTCATGTATACATCATTAACCAACATTAAGCCCATAAACTAATATTTTAATGCAAAAGGTCCAGCAAATCTAAAAAATTAACGTTCTCCCGAAAATACCCCTAACCACGTTTGGCATATTAGCTTGCTTGCATGATACGATTCATAACGAGACTCAACTCACTATCTCTCATTCATATTCGAAGCAAAAATCGCACTCGACTCATTTGGAATACGAAAAAGCAGAATCTCATTCGTCGCAAGCTCGGATTCATACTCAAACCTGAAATTAACTTAATTAAGTCGCATCGTTAAGGTTATGTTTTGTACTCATTCTTCAGTTTACGTATTTCATCTCGTTCACTTCTTCATTGAAAAAGATTTTACCAGTTTATGTATTTCACTAAAAATGCAATGAGAGTGACTCATTTCTACTAATTCCTCAGTATCGATAAAGTTATCTGTATCTTTAACAAAATGTAAAATGTCCACAGATAAATTTACCTCTGCGATTTGGAAAACATTAAAATCGCGCAGATAAATTTAAATATTTTGTTTGAACAATATAAGAAGTTACGTAAATGAACATATAAATGTATCTCTCTTGTTTCAAAATTGTGAGAAGTTATGTAAATGAACAGATAAATTTAATTAACAGATAAATGTATCTCTCTTGTTTCAAAATTGTAAGAAGTTATGTAAATGAACAGATAAATTTATCTGTGCATTTGAAAGCACATTTAAAATGCACAGATAAAATTATCTGTATTGTTAATAGAAGATAAAATTATCCGTATTGCTAATAAAATGTAAAAGTTACACAGATAAATTTACATTTAGGATTCGAAGAACGTTAATTTGCCACAGATAAATATATCAGTTACGTTATATGTGCTTTCAAATTAACAGATAAATGTATCTGTCTTATTTTAAATTGCACAGATAAAGTTATCTGTATTGTTAATAGAAATTAAAAGTTCCACAGATAAATTTACCTTTAAGATTCGAATAGCGTTAGCATTACACAGATAAATATTTCTGTATTGTTGGACACAGATAACTTACTTGTATAGTTAAAGAATGCAAGCATATCCACAGATAAGTTTATCTATGCGATTTGAAGAACATTAAAATGACATAGATAAATTTAAATCTCTTCTTTGAACAATGTAAAAAATTACTTAAATGAACAAATAAATGTATCCGTTTTTGTCTTGTTTCAAAATTGTGAGAAGTTATGTTTTTATCTGTCTAAATGAACAGATAAATTTATCTGTACATTTAAAGTACATTTAAAGTGAACAGATAAAGTTATCTGTATTGTTAATAGAATGTAAAAGTTACACAGATAAATTTACCATTAGGATTCGAAGAACTTTAACTTGCCATAGATAAATATATCTGTTACGTTAAATATGCTTTCAAATAAATAGATAAATGTATCTGTCTTATTATAAATGAACATATAATTTTATCTGTACATTTTAAAACACATTTAAAGGTCCACAAATAAATTTACCTTTAGGATTTGAAAGACGTTAACATGCCACAGATAAATATATCTCTCTTATTGTAACAACGTTAGAAAAAAAGTAAATAAACAGATAATTGTATCTCTATTGTTTGAATAAAATGAAAAGTTATGTAACCTGCACAGATAAATTTATCTGTCTTGTTGGAACAATGTGATACGTTATGTAATTGAACAGATATATTTATCTATGCATCTCTAAGTACATTTAAATGTGTACAGATAAATTTATCTGTCTCATCGAGCTAACGTTTGATGTGTTATTGTTGAATAGATAAATTTATCTATATTATTTAAAACATGTTTATTTCAAGCAGATAAATATGTTTGTTTCATTTTTCATTTAGATAAATATATATTGTTTTTTTTCTTCAATTTAAATATATAAATTTATATATTGCTGTTATGGCCAATGAATGAGGAAAGAGAGTTCTTGAAGATACCTCAGAAAAAGCAAGTCCTAAAAGAGCAAAGATTCAAAAGCTATCACCAAAGAAAGAAGAATCTAATCCGAGATGGAAATAGAATTATGTTCCACAATACCGCTCAAATATTTTTGCTGTTGTTAGACTGCTCAATAATATCAATTTCACTGACAAGCAAGTAAAACAACTGAAGAAAACTCCTTTCTGGATATTGATTGAAGGCATTGTTACCAAAAAGGTGCAGGAGCAAGATGTTAAAAAGTTTAATGACAATGTTGTTTCAGTAATTAGAACATATATCCGGGGGAAATATCAGTTCAAATTGGGGCAAAAGACAGTGAGTTTTATAGATAAAGATGTCTGTTTCATCTTTAGAATCATTTCTAGACAAACAATAATGAATCTGTCAAAACATACAACAAAGCCCAATCGTAATTTCATCTAAAGAAGGTTCCCTAACCAAGCAAGGATGACAGCAAGTGAGCTGAAGAAACAATTAACTGAAGCACTAAATGGGAAAAAGAAAAACAACCATTTAGATGTTGCAAGATTGATCACACTGTCCCTTTGTGTGTCACTCTTTTTATCAACAACTGGTCCAACATTGATCTGGGTGTTCATTGAATACGTTGAAAGTGTCAAAAACATGACGAAATATGCTTGGTTTACAGCAATAGAGGACTGGTTGATTTCCTCACTTGAGAAAAAATCTGACAACCCGGAGACAGTTATTGGATGTGTTATTGCTCTTTTGGTACATTTTTTAAATCTCTTGCTATTATATTATTGAATGTCCTTTCTTTATACGAAACTAATACATCTTTATCTTTACTTAGTATTGGATATGTGAGCACACAACATTTGTGGAGGCTGAAACAACACATCAGTTCCCAAGAATGCTCAAATGGAGATTGGAAAAGCTGAATTCGATTTTAAAAAATGTAAAACTAAAAGATCTTGCTACAAACCAGGTAAAAATAACTTTAAATAACCACAATTGATTATACATATAGATTTATCTGTTCTTTTAAATAATGCACACATAAATTTATCTGTTCTTTTAAATAGGCTAAAGTGATTAACTAATAAATTATCTGTTTTCTACAAAAGTACATCTAAAGCATTTTTATTGACAGATAAATGTATCTGTATCTTTTACATCATGTATAAATAAGACAGATAAATTTATCTGTTTCTTTCAATAAGCACAAATAATATAGAGATAAATTTATCTGTTCCTTCAAGTAGAAAAACTACTAACAGATAAATTTATCTGTTCGTTTAAATAGGCAAAAGTGTTTAACAGATAAATTATCTATCTTTTATAAAAGCACATCTAAAGCATCTTCATTAAACAGATAAATGTATCTGTAACTTTTACCTGATATGTAAACAACACAAATAAATTATCTGTAGCAGTATATTATTAACAGATAATTTATTTATTTGTTCTCACAGCTAACTTTGTATCCATAATCCAGGTGCTCTCTTCAATTGTCCAACCAACAACGGAAGAAAATGAACTCTTTGAATTCACTATATATGAGGAGGAAAAAAATCTGATGATAAGGTTAAAGAACATGGTGACTTCACGACTGAAGTAGGAGGAGTGCTTGAAGGACAGAAAACAGGAAAGGATGAAGAAAAAACAATTGAAATTCTGGAAAAAAACGTATACAATTGAAATATTGAAAGAAATTCTGGAAAGAAATGAAGATTCAATTCAACAAATGAAAAAGATGGAAGAAGATTTGAAAGAAAAGACATCTGAAAACGAAAAGATGAAGGAAACAATTGAACAGCTCAGTGAAGAAAATAAGAAATTGCTTGAACAAATTGAGGATCTTTCTGCCCATGAAGCAACACAAAAATTTGTTAACGAAAAGGAGTTTGCTGAAGCAAAGACGAAAATAGAAGAGCTCCAAACAGAAAATCAAAAATTGCTTGATTAAATTGTTGAACTTTTTGTTTACTGAGCCACACAAGAATTTACACAGAAAGAAACTATTATGGAGATTGAGAAAGAAAAAGAAAAGATAGCAAAGGTGGAACAAGAAAAAGAAATGTTGGTTGAAGAAATGGTAGAGATCTTGGTACACAAAATTACACAGAGTGTTTCAGAGCAACTGGAAATTGACATGTTGAAAGAAACAGTGAAAGCGCTTGAGCAAGAAAAACAACAACTCAATGAGGCAACAAGACAATAAAAAGAAGCTGAAGAGAAAGAAAAAGAAAAAGAAAATGCTTAACCAACTCCATCTTCTATGATTGCAAGAATCAAGGTAAAAAAAAGGACTAACAAAAAGCTTCCTGAATTCTAGTATCAACCGAAAAGGGGAAGGAAGAGAAATACAAACAAAAATGGAGACAAAAAACAAATAGAAGCCCAACAAACATTCCAACAAACAAATCCAATCGAAGCCGAACTGTGATGCCCCGAAATTCGGAAACATCTAGAGCGACAATTAACTAATAATGGTGCGGAATAGTAATAAGCGATTAATACCCATCAATGCAGAAAAATAAGAATACCATAAGATTAAGGTTACAGACCCAAAATAAAGTGTGTTTAGCAGAAAATATTAAAGAAAAACAACGCTAAGTCCGATCATCTCAAAAAAAAATTGGGCTCAACGAACTGGTAGAGTTCTAGCTCATGGGAGCCACCGTTCCACCTCCTCTGGCACCGGATAATTGGCGGGAACTTTCGCGTTCTCAAAATTTGGTATAGAATGCCGTGAGCTAAAGCCTAGAAGGAACCACATAATTACACAAAAATTTCTCCAAGTATAGGTCAACACATAGCAGGTAAGAGAACAGAATATATTTGACAGTGAGTAATGATGAGAATGATGCAACCAATTTAAATTTTCTAATTCAATTTAAACTTAGATTATTCTAGGTTCCCCCAACCAAGGTGAACCATCCTAAACCCCATGATCCCAATTACGCTGACCAAGTCTAACGACCGACAAAGAGCGTTCCTTAAGCCGTGGGATGACTACGTAGCGGACTAAGTGTCCAGCTGGGTCATCACTGACGGCAAGGGCGTGGATAAGTCAACACTCAGGCTCTCGACTCTCAGGTCAAGGTTAAGCGTGGGATCGCGAAATCTAACTCCGATTATTATGCCACCCGAACCGCCTTCACCAAAATACAAATATCACAACAATGTGCATTTAGCACTTGGGGCAAAAACCTCCCAAAACAAATCAAGGCATATAGCTAATATCACAATATTTTCAAATATTTAAATTTTCAACAATTTCAATTCCATCAATCACAGTACCAACCCTAAGGTTCAATTTTTATTCTTTTCTTAAAATAAAATGGTGAATCCCGTAAAACCCATCCCAATGTTGATGCGGCATAATATGCATAAAGTTATGATTTTTCAAATTACATGAGAATTCATGCATGTATAAGATTAAATACTATGTAAGACAAAAGTACACCAATTAAGCTAAAATCACCACAAATTATTTAGGGTAAAACAAAATGTGCATAGATCAATGATTTAACCAAATTTCATGCAAGTAATTTAACAACTAAAATCATGTAAGTATGCCAAGATAATATCATACATTTTAATTATTTAATCATGCATTATCACAGCATAGGGAACCCAAAATAATAGCATTAACGCTTAATCACTTTTAACCACAGTCAGGTTTTTTTTTAGGTTTCAGTTACTTGTTTTAGGGGTTTTTTTTAAAACACTTAGACTCAGAATTAAAATCTGAGATTTTGTAGACACTCTATTTGGGATGTTCTGCACACTTTTTATGTTTTACACTTTTTCAAATTTTGCCTCTAAGGCCTTGGTTTTAACCAAACAAGTTTATGTGACAGTGTACAGAAGAATTTTCAGAACAGTGGCATGAATACTCAGTGACTTCAAAAAATAGAATTGAGGACTTAAACTTAAAATTTAATTTTCAAAATTTTTACAGTGCTATATCTATGAGTTTAGACGCTCTAGAACTTTACCTTGCATTTTTTTCATTTTTGTTGAATTTATTATGAATATCCTACCAAACAGTGTCCAGATTCGACACACTTTGGGAGAATCATTACCATTTTCTCTACACATATGCAAACGGGTTGATTCCTATGGGACTAGAAATATAAGACGTTTATCTATCCAACCACATAAAAATCATACCGAAATCTTACTGCTACAGTAAATGGAATAGATTCAAAGTGGTCTGTCCAAACAGCTATTTTAACCCAATTTACTTCTCTATTTTTAAAAAAATAAGAAAAATAATTTGGATCTCAAGAAAATTGGTACATGCAAATAATATACATATGAAACTACAGTAAATATTTCAAAAACTTTTGATGAGCTTAGATCACTCAAAAAAATAACAAAAATCAAATTTTTGATAAAAACCTTCTCTGGACAGATTTGAGTATGAAGAGAAATTGTACTTTTTGAGCTCCTAGGCCCATGGCCCTTGCGTGCATGGTTATATTCCTCATATATATGACTTATATATGAGATATATACCATTTGCATGGATAAAAAACAAAATAAAATGATAGATATTTGAAGAGAAAGAATAAAAGTAGAAAATAGATTCAAAAACACATCTCATAGTGTTGAGCATGGATCTTGAACTTAGAGGTGTTTAGGACCTAAGATGGACTTAGTACATGAAAAATAAATGTATAAAAATATTGTTCCTACCTTTCTTTTGTGGTTGAAGATGATGAATGATGGAGATTTTTGAAGAGAGAAGCTCAAAAACACCTAGAACTTCAAGAACACCAAGAGTCTCACTCTCTCACGAGAACCTCTCTAGCACTACTTGGAACACTTAGCAATATTTTTAAAACAAAATCTGGTTGGTTTCCTCTCTCTAGCCGAACAAGGAGGGGGGTTGGGATCCTTTTTTAAGTTAAAATTGTTAATGAAAGGCAATGATACTTGTGTAAGATGGGTGGTGGTTTTGGCCACTCATATTGTATGCAAATAAAAGGAGTATGACACCATGCAATAAAAAAATTTGGGATTGAGTGTGTAAGTGAATAAGGTGGCTGGCCATGGGGGGTTTTATCCTCCATATTTAATTTTTTGTTATATTTTATTGTTTTATTATATATTTAATGATATGTATGTACTATATTGTTCAAGAATTGCATTAAAAATTAACTCAATGTATAGTTTTAACTATAAATATTAAAAATTTGAATTAATATAATAATTTTAGGAGTTGTACTTGATTTTTACATCTTAGTTTAATTATAGCATTATTTAGCTGTAATGGTTGGGCTAAATTTTGATTTTTATTTAATTTCGTAACTTGATGTACATTTCTAATCACTTTTATACTTGTTTTAATTTAATTTGATGAATTTAAATCTTAAAACTTAATTTCGATTTACTATTATTTTATCATTATTTAATTATTTATGTGTTGTATTAAGTCTTTTTATGTTAAAAAAATACAAGTTGGCTTAAAATTATATTATTATATTAGGTTGTTACTTTTTTTTTAATATTAGACTACTTGTAGGGATTTATGCATATATATA
>JAOTRH010068311.1:0-18071 GCA_034768845.1 Heliamphora exappendiculata | reverse complement strand
CCATTTTTGATGTAAGACACTAAGTTTTGAATCTTGGTTCTGACAATAAAATCATTCCTACTCAATTTACTGGCTGTCTGGCAAATAGAGCTTTGGTCTGCTGTATTGGCCGTCCAATAAATTTACAGAAAAATAAGGAAATAAAAAGGAAAAAAGAGCGTGCCCTTGTTGACCAAAATAAGCTTTAATAGAGTAGTCAATAGTGATTTCTCTAGACTTTCTGGTACTCTTACAATTCTAAGTAGATAAAGTGAATTCTTAGCGTCCGATTGTTTCCATTTCTTTTTAATTCTGACTGTCCATTTCTTTTTAATTCTGACTGTCGAGCTTTTTCTGGGGTTGGATTTCTTTTTAATTTATGAGAAGTTGTTTTAATGTTAAATTTTTCAGGTGGACACAAATCTTGAGTCTCCGGATGATATCGTGCTGGAAGGTGTCCCTGGCATTGGAAAGACATACAAGGTTGCTCCCTACTCTTCAATTCTTCTCGAGGCGAAGTCCTGATATCTCCTCTGAATCTGCTCGTAGTTTGATTATCCTTTACAATGTGTCCAATCCCGTGACATCAGGTTAGGTGGTTAAGAGTTCAAGTTCCATCTTGTTTAGAACATCGCTAGGATCGGAGTTGGTTGATAATAATGTTTTACACACATAATAGGATGCACCTGTTCCCTAACAATAAGGCAGTCTCTAATGTAGAATTAAGTTGAAGTTTTTTATCCTAAAAGCTACATGTATCAGTCAATAAAATATAGGACAATCTGCAGGTACTAATGCCTAATTAGATGCGGACCTCAAGTTAGTCTTCCTGTGCTCCTTTAGTTATAACTAATTTGCAACCATTCATGGATTTTTCTAAATATTTCAAGTACCCATGTCAGACATTTAATACTTGATCAAAGATATGTTTCCAAATATCCTTTAGAAATCAAATTATGTCAACCTGGAAATAATTATACTCTCTCTCTCTCTCTCCCTCCATGTCTTTCATTCTTCGGCCGACAGTTTTTCTTTTTCTTTTTCTTTTTCTTTTGTTTTTATCTCATTTACCAGATGAAGCTGGAACCCCAAATTCAACCAGACCGCATTCTTTAAAACCCATGTGACCATGTCATTTTGTTTCTTTGGATTCTTGATTTTGCTGTGCTGGCATGCTCTTTGTTTTCAGCTTTGTGATTTGAAGTAGGGTCAACATTAGTGGAGGCTCCAATAACATGATCTTGGCTTCCTTCCTATATGGTTGCCCCTGCTGGTTTTTATGAAAGGATTTCACATGCTTTGGCCTTTGAGTACACCTCAAAGGCCCCAATCCAATAATGGTGATGAAACTTCTTTTTCTTTTCAAAGACTATATATATATAAAAGGAGTTTCATGTTAAAGTCTCATGTTAATGTCTTTGTTTTGTCTTTTTCCTTCTAAAAAAATTCTCCTTTTGGGAAGTAATTATCAATCTATGGGCATATTTGAATGATCGAATTAAATGTGAAGTTGAATTATATATCTTTCAAAATTATATATAATTAACACTATAAAGTGTGGGTTATACTATACCTAGCGAAGATGTATTAATAATCCTCACGCTTTTATTTTATGAAATAATTTATTATGTAAAATTATATAATTTTTTGTCGAGGCCTAAAAATGGTTCAAATTGTAGGAGAATGTGAACAATGACACCTCGCTGTCGCATGTTTACCTTTCCCCTTTTGAGGGCTATTGCACATGCTTTGTGAGAACACATTCGTAATATTCTCTAAATAATTAAAGATTGTCTATGAAAAAGTTTATTTGGTGCAGAGAATTTAGTCATTACACAGCTGTGAGCTGTTGCTTCTACCTAAAAGATTATGAAGAATGCTTCTACTTATTTAGCCTTGTAATAGTGAATAATTTCAGGACTCGATTTCCCAATGGGTGGTAAATTGAAGCCAATCACAATTTTTATTTGTTTGTTTTAATTAGTAATCTAAGGGCTCGTTTGGTTAAAAAATTATTTTCATGGAATAATTAATGTATTCGAATTTTGAGTGCTTAGAGTATTAGTACCTCGATTATTAATATAGTGTTTTTTTGTACAGAATGATATTTGGTTGATATTTAGTTGAGAGTATGATAACTTATAAATACATAATACGTTGTTTGATTTGATATAATTTTAGTGGAGTTAAATTTTTTTATATACAAAATAATCAAAAATGTTTCAGGACTAACCAACCCTTAAAATGAGGATAGTGAGGGAAGAGAAGCAGCTAGGTCATGTAAGGAAGGGGATAGGAAGAAAAGGAATTTTCATCTATGAGTGATTTATAGCGGTCGGATCATATAAGTATTTCAACTATGTTAGGTGAAGTAGACTTGTGAAGAGGCTTAAATATTATTATTTTCTTATTTTCAAGTGTGCAACCACTTTAATAGTTTTATTTCTTTCATTTTCCTTTTTTTTCTATATGCTTTTACTCTTCTTGCATCTGTGTATTTATCCATCCAATATTGAATGTTACGGGTTCTATATGTATCATGTTTTTTAATTTAATTAACGGAATAGTATTTTTAAAACTTAATTTTCAATCTACGTAAAAGCGTGTTTAGCAATCACGTTTTAATTAAAAGTGTTTGTTAAATATGTTTTTAGCTTAACCTCAAAAAAATAAAAATAATAATATAAAAACGTGTTTAGCAAATACGTTTTTTGAATTTATACATAAAGTGTGTTTAGTAAATACGTTTTTAGGATAAATTTTGTTTTAATAAAAAGCGTATTTGTTGAACGCTTTTTATGTTAAAATTAATTTTTAATAAAAACGTATTTATTAAATATATTTTTAAATTTATTAATAAAGCGTGTTTACTAAAAATATTTTCTATTAAAACGTTTTTAGTTAACTGTGTAAACAACTTCCATTTTCTACCGATTGGCAACTCCGGCTAAACCCAATTCAACGAACCAATGGTTCTCATCTCTCTCGTTTATCAAACAGTTAGGGTTTACAGAGCAAGTCGATGGATTCAACGAACCCTATTAAACAAACCAATGGTTCTCAAATTTGCTGGGTACAGCTTTGACAGAATCGTTAATGGATTCAAAGTAGTTTCTGAAATGGTTCTCAACTCGTCATTCTCTTCCCACACTCCCTTTGCAAACCCTAACCTTAGAATGGCAATTCTGAAATGGTTCTCATCTCTCTTCGTCCATCAAATAGTTTCTCTTTCATATGTACAAATTCTCATCTCTCTTGTCCATCAAACAATTTCTCCGTCCATCAAATTGTCAATAGATTTTTTATTCTCAAACAAGTTCTCATCTCTCTTCGTCATCTTCTGCCCACCTCACGATCGTAGACAAAGAGTTCGCACAAATTCTCCTTCAGATGCAACGCAAACGCCAATTGAACGGTTTCTGTATTTAGTAAACTCCTTCACAAACAGTTCGCACAAATTCTCACCTCACACTTCTCGTCATTGATTTTTTCAATTAAAACGTGTTTAGTAAACACGCTTTATGTGTAGTTTAAAAGCATGTTTATAAAATACGATTTATTTATAAAAATATAAAAATGTATTTATCAAACACGCTTTATGTATTAAGGTATAAAGTGTGTTTTCTAAACATGTTTTACGTTGAAATATTATTTTTTTAAAATTAATACATTTGTCGAAAATATTTGTACATAAAACGTGTTTAGTAAACGTGTTTAGTAAACACGTTTTTATGTAGATTGATAATTAAGTTTTAAAAGTTCTATTTCGTTAATTAACTTTAAAAATTAACCTATTTTGATAAAAGAGCCGTGTATACAACCTCGGAAATGCTTACAAAATCAGGCAGTCGGAAGATGGTGGCGGCGTATATTTCGTTGCATATGGGGTGGATGGTCTTTGCATTGAAGAAATCGAGCAAGGTTTCTTGGGTTTGTCGGTTCAAGATGGTGCCGAGAGGGTTGGATAAGTTGGTTATGATCAAGCCTTTCACTTTGATCTTGGCTTCTATTGCTTTTTCGTATGCTTCTTCTACAGCTTTTCTGATGATTAGGAGATAGGAAATCCATAACTACGCCCCACTATTATCACACGCAGAAACAAGAGAGGTGGAATCTAAGAATAGCTAAAGCAAGTAGAGAGAGAAATAGAGATCTAAACCCAACTTTCTTAGGAAGATAAACAAGAGAGAGAAAAAAAGAAAGACGGAGATGGAATCTGAAAACACCTACAAGAAACCATTGAGAAATCAACATAAATCTCAAAATCAACTGAAATCCCAAAATAAAAGCCTTTCACGACGGTCCTTCCCCTACCAAATGCGGAGACTCATTGACCACTGCCTCTGACCATCTTAAAATCCCTATCCACAGTCAACCTAACCCTAATCTCGCCTCTCTTCCTCTGCTTCTAGACTATACACGCCGTCGCTGTCGCTGTTGCCATTGTCGTTTTTGTTTTTGATTTGCAACTCGATTAGCGAAGCTTGATCTCTTCGTCGTGTGGGCCGTTTCCGTTGTGTTTGGGCAGCAAAGGGAGGAGGAGGAGGAGGAGCACGGGGGAGAGATGGTTGAGGGTGGGGTAAGAATATTGAAAAAGTGCATACATGGAACATTGAAAAAATAACATCACTATGTAAGTTTTGTTAATATTTTTAACGCTGTTAATACCAAAGAGAAAATGTAATATTGACAATTAAAACAAAAATAAATGCAGTGTTATTTCATTAACTTAATGAGAGATCGTTAAAGTTTTCCTAAACTTCAAAAAAGGCGAGTGTAATTTTACCCTTTTGTAATTCTTATATCATTTTTTGGCTTAAACTCTCCTTATGACTAAGTCTATGTTTGGATTACGCTTTTTTAAGAATATTTTTGCTTAAAAACTTTCAAAAAAACTTACTTGTTTAATCTTGATTGATTTTTTCTATATATTTTTATATTTATTTTTTTTACAAAAGAAAATTAAAAAACTAAAAAATTTATAAAAAAAAACTAGTTCAAACATAGGATAAGATTCCTCAAGACCCCTTAAGATTACATTTTATGAGTGTAAGGTTGGTTAATAATAATGATTCGAATAGTCTATCTTTTAGGCCATGTAAAATAATATTATTCATTCAAAACTTTAGTTTGGTAAGATATGAATAGATATATGAATAAATGGTAATATATGTCACGCCCCAAACTCTGAGTCACGCGAAAAGTCCACAAACAACCATTATAGCCGCCCAACACAAATGGATGAAAACTATAAAGTCCAAACGAGGCTAAAACTTTTGTAAAAAAACGTACTACCGAGAGTTTATGTGATTTAAAAAAGTAGCCCTAGAAGACTACGATTACGGCCCCACAAGTAAGTCTTCAAAAGAAAACAAAATACATGTTTAGATAAGAAAAAATTTTCTTTTTAAAAGAAGCTTAGGCCATTCCAAAAATTTTCTCAATGCACAAGAGTTTGAATGAAATCTAAACCATTTAAAAACTTTTTTTTGTAAACTGTTGCACCAACCAACGAAAAACGTAGTAAGAAACTACGAAAAATAACAACCAACTCATGGTTCTCTCGAAAACATAAAACATGCATACATCGGCCCACGGCAAAAAAAAAACATATGCTTTACAACATGTTATATCCCAACATGAAACATATACAAAAAAGGGTATAACAACCTAACAAAGACAAAATAGAAGTGTCTTGTCAACAGCCACCTCCGAGCACCTCAAGATCAATCTACAAGACCGCGTTCACCTAAAAAAAAGTTTTACAACAAATTTTACATCGTGAGACGAAACCCAATAGAAACAAACTACAAAGCTGTAGACACCCCAATTTGACCTCGCATAATCTTAGGCGAATCTGATGATGAAAACAGGTGAATTAGTGCCTCGATACAATCCTCAGGAAGTGATCCAAGCTCGGTATTTGAACCCGGGACCTCCAAACCAATAAAATTTTGTTGAACCACCGAAACTTGCTGCCCAAGTTAGGCGACCGCCAACTCTCATTGTGGCGACCGCCATAGAACTTTGAAAACCCTAGCCAAAAGTGGCGACCGCCACCTTTCATCATGGCGATCGCCAGCTTCCATAGTTGCGACCTCCATAGAACCTTGTGAAAACTTTCAAAAACATGGTGACCGCCAACTTGCATTGTGGCGACCGCCAACTTCAAATGACCTGATGTGTTCCCAAAACGTGGCAGAATTTCATTGGTTGAAGAATTTTATAAATACCATACCCCAGCGTACGTTTTCAGTACGAATTTTGAGTGAGAGAGACTCTGCCGATATACCGAGCAATCCCGAGTCTCGACGCCGAAATCCTGCCCAACCTCCGACCGACGTCGAAGTTTTGCTTGGATCACCACCCAAGGATTGGCCCATTGGAGCACATTCCCGACTTGAGGATTCCACAATTCAGATACCTTGTTTGGATCCCCAGTCCTTCTAGCCCTATTATCTCTCTTTTGGGGTGATCGGGTTACATTTAATTTCAGTTCAAGTACCCATTCTCGTTTACATAGTTAATCTTATTTTTATTTAATTGCCTTAATTTAGTTTATTCCTTTAATTCGTTGTATAATTAACGTATTCACACCAAGCACATTATCGTTTTCTTTAATATATGCATCAAATTAGTGCAAATATAATTAAACGATACAACAAAACAATGTCGATATTGTTGTAATTCAAAGTACATACATTAAAATAGTTATAATCGTCAATATTATACCCATTTAAATCTAGTATTTAATTTCTTCTTTTTTTTCTTTTCTTTTATGCTAATTTAATGTCCTAGCATTTTATTTCATTTTCTTTTCTTTTCCTGTAAATATTAATTTAATACTCTATTTTTTTTTCTTTTAGCTTAGTATATCTTTTATAACTTTTATTTTTCATATTAATGTAGTTCCTCTTTTCTAATATTTTATTTTCTTTGCTTCTTTATAATGTTTCATTTAGTATTTTTTTTCTTTTAATATTAGTTAATCTTTAATGTTAACATGTGTTTTCTTTTCTTTTATGGTAGTGTAGTATTAATTTTCTTTAAACTTTCAAAATTTTCTTTGTTATAAATTCTCATTTTATTTTCTTTGTTAGTAAACTTTCTTTTAGTATAAAATTTTCATGCATCTCTTTACATTTAGTCTTTAATGTTATTTTTTTTTATTGTGCATGTTTTGGTTTTTTTTTTTAAATGCATATTTAGAGTGGTTTAGTTTATTTTGTATCAAATCATGTTTAGGTAATTTTAGCATCTTTAGTCTATTTTTACTTTTTCATTTGAGCCATGCTGGTTTAGTTTATTTTTATAAATATTGCATATGAGAATGTTTCATGTATCCTTTAGATAGAAATTGCGTACCATGAGATTTAGAAATTTTTTTTGACATTTATTTATTTTGGAGTGTTATGTACATATTTTATGTATTTTCTATACTTGATTTTGAATGTTTTCTATTTGTTCCCATTTTCTTTATTTGTGTGCATTTGAAAAATTTTATTAAAGAACCAACGATGATTAGTAGAGGCCAACCTTACGGTTGAGCGAACGGGGTACCTAACACCTTCTCCGATCCGTACCTTAACCCCCGAACTCTTTTCTCTAGTTAACGTTTTCAAGATCAGTAAGTCATTTTTGTTTTTCTTAATTTTTCTCAAAAACTAAGTGGTGACTCTATTTTCAATAAAAATAGGTTTTTTAAATTTTGTTTTTAATGTGTTAAAATATTTTTCAAAATATCTTTTGAATTTTCTTATTTTTGACCCTTAAATCTCAACGCTACAGTATTTTCTAGCGACTCTGCTGGAGACTGATTTCTAAAATTAAATAAGAGGGGTAGACTTGAAAACATTATTAGTTTTTAATAAAATTTCTCATTTTCATTTTCGTATGCACGTGCATTGTTCTTCAACCCCCTGCGTGGTTGACCCGATGTTCTGAACGTTCATATGTTTCGGGGATTGTTGGGAAGACGGGCAACCCTTGTTGACTGTACGCTATCATAGGTGCAGTAAAAGAGTTCGGGCGTACTATTTGACCATGTCCTGCACCACTCCAAGCATGGGAGGTATATACCCGGCTCTGTTCAGAAGGTATCCTGTTCAAATTGACCAAAATCGGCCTTTTGCATATAGTGAACTTAGAACCCTCCAATTAGGTGCTGCTAACCCTAATAGGATTATGTGTTTTTTTTATTGTATGTTTTGATTGTAGATTGTTAGGATTATTAGTTTGGATTAGACTAGTTCGGATTAGACTAGTTCTTTCCCCGGGTTCGGCTCGAATTTTTTGTTATCCTTTGAATAGATTAGTTTTTCGCCTTCGGGTTCTTACCCAGATTTCGTCCTTCACCCTAATCAGTTTCTCACGCCGTAGTTTTCTTCCCAGGATCATGCCCGTGTTTCGTTTTAACACCTTTAGGATAGTCTCTCTCTTCTCTTGGTTCTTCTCGGATTGTCAATTCTTCCCTATTAATGTATTAGGCTTCTTTTCGGGGTCATTCCTGTGTTTCGTTTTGGGCCTGTAAGATTATTTCTCCCCCTTTTGGGTTTTTCTCAGGTTGCTAGTTCTATATCCCATTTTTAGTCTAGGCGTGCTTTCTTCAAACACCTTTCTTTTGACCTGCGTGAGAAAGTTTTGTTTTTCTACCGTTATGCTCATAGGTCGAACCAGCCTCTTGAGAGTTAAAATAGTCTTTTTGTCGGAACGCTGTCCGCTTAGATAAAACCTTTCCTCTAGAACTTGGTTGATCTATCCCCTTTGGTTCTCATTATGGGTTTTCAGATGTTCAGTTGTTATGCTGGTGGTATGAGCCCGACAGGGACATTATTTCAGTTTCAACTGTTTTGGGTATCTAGGATATTTGCTGTCTGCTGTCTGGATTCTTTCAAAAAATGTCTGAGACTAGTTATTCTGCTAGTGGGATTAGGTTTTTCTGGAGGTTACCATTGATCCGAAAAAAGTATAGTCGACACGAGTTTGGGTCAGATCAAAATCAGGCAGACTTTGTAGAGTTTTCGAATCAATAGGCATGGCAGAGAACGAAGTTAATCTGATAGCCCTGATGATGGCTATTACCGAGATACAGCGGGCTATGGAGCAACAGACCCAAACTCAAACTCAATGTTAGGCACAGATACATGCGATTCAAGCCCGTATGCTCGGTGTGAATGGGCAGCCAGACAATACGAATGAGAATGGCGAAGATTTTTGGGATGACAACCAAGGACCCGAGATACCGCAAGTTGCTGTGCCACCTCGAGTTCCCTGCCCGATTGTGGTAGAAGATGAAAATACCGCTCAGTCTAGGGAATTCGCATTAGCGAAAAAGATTGACTGGATGAAAAAGGTGCTGAGGAAAGGTAAATGAGTGGAAGAATATATGCTGGATGTAGGTGGTTTGTGCCTATTTTCGGATGTAAAACTGCCCGAGAAGTTCAAGATGCCAGAAATGAAAAAGTTTAACGGCACTGGGGATCCTCGTATCCACCTAAGAATGTATGTCAGAACCTTATCCCCATGAGGATTGTTGATCAGCTTAAGACCCAATTGTTCCATCGATCGCTTTCTGGGGCTGCGCAAAAATGATTTCCCTCTCTAGAAGTAGCCAAAACTAGAACATGAGAGGATATAGCCACCCTTTCATCAGCTAGTATAGCTACAACGTCCAGCTGGACGTTACTACTCGGGAGCTTGAGACAACTCGCCAAGAAAATAGGAAATCTTTTGTTGATTTCTTGAGCCGCTGGAGGGATAAGGCCGCTAAGATGACAAATCGACCTTCTGAAAAGAAGCAAGTAAGGATAGTGGTGAAGAACTTGCAGTCCCCGTTGAAGCATTATTTGATTACGCAGCCACTCTCTACATTCGAACAGTTGTTCGACGTTGGGGTGCAAATTGAGGACGCTATCTAATCTGGTAATATCGTGAAGACATAATTCAGTCAGAAACCACCAAGATGGAATTTTCCCACAAATAACTAGAACCAATCCGCTACCACCAACCTCGTGTCCCGTTCGAGCGAGGTGAACCTTTTGAACCCTTCTTCCTCCACCCATCAAATAAGCAACCTTCAACAGTCAGGCGATGGTCAGCAAACGCACTAAGGTAGAACTTTTACCCCTCTCAATATCCCGTTATCCACTGCTCTAAACCGTCTGGTAGAGAAAGGACTCATCAAGGTACTGGATCCTATGCTAGTGCCTGACCCGCTTCCCCCGAGATACAATGCCTCTCAATATTACGCCTTCCATCAGGGTCACAGGAATTTAATTGATAAATGTATGAGGCTCCGACATGAGATCCAGAATCTCATTGACAACAAAGTGATCCCTCCTCCATCAGCCACCCCAAAGCCGAACGTCACAACCAACCCACTGCGGATCATGCCAGGCAGACTGGGGTAAACTACATGTCTTTAAGAGAATCGGAGGACCCGAGTCAGCACATCTACTCAGCACACCTACCCCGCCCTCATGTTTCAATAACTAGGAACCAAACAGTATGCTCATTCATGATGATTAGAGGCAATCACGACAGGATGGAAGAATAGAATGATGATGCCTAGAAATGGTATCAATCGATGATCCGAACCTACCAACAAGAGGAGGAACGCAATGAAGAGGATGACTAGCCATTGGATTACCCGACTCGACCTTATGGGTTCGGTCATGTACTTGATGGAATCACTCTTTCTCGACTTTTTGAAGAGGAAGTACACGTTGGCGACATGCAATCCTATTGGCTGGTCAGGATTGTGTTGAAATCTGATGGGACCGAATGGATGAATTTTTGGGCCGCTCAGGAGCAGCAAGTGAACTTTATCGAAGAGGGCATCTGGGAGGAGGTTGACAATACATGGGCTATCGAAGATGATCAGGAAAGAAGGAAAAGGGCAGCCGTTAGTGACCTAAGTGATTTGTGGGCATTCGAAGGCCCACTGCACGTAAACGAAGTAAGACAAACTAATAGTGTGACGCTGGGGTTATGGGACCCCGAAGACGGCATGGAATACCTAACCATAAGTTGACGGCACTTTAAGCCTGCTCAGTTAGAGAGAGGACAGCCAAGTGGAAAAGGGAAAAAAACAGAGCAAGAGGAGGAGGATGATACTGTACTAAGACTGCTGAAAAAGATGCAAGCCAACATCAGTATCTGGGGTTTGTTGATGGCGTCGCATAAGCATAGGCAAGCTATTTTGAAGGTATTGAACAAGGTCAGTGTCCCGATATATGCAACTCCCGAGTAGCTTATTGGACTTATTCTACCAGCCGTCGAACCAAGAGTCATTTTTTTTTCTTATAAGGATTTACCCGCTGAAGGAAAAAGTCACAACAAGCCGCTTCACATCACCGTCAAGTGCCTAGAAAAATAGGTCCCGGTAACCCTCATTGATAATGGGTCTGCCTTGAATGTTTGCCCATTAAGAACAGCCGTCTGCTTAGGGATGAGACCGGACCAGTTCACTCCCTGCAATCAAGGGGTACGAGCTTATGACAACACAAGAAGGGATGTACTGGGACTGGTGTCGTTTGCCGTTCCAGTGGGACCACTGGAGACGTTAGTTTAGTTTCACGTGCTAAATGTGCCGGCCTACTTCAATCTGCTGCTGGGCAGGCCATGGCTGCATGACCCAAATGTCCAAGTAGTACCATCTACCCTTCACCAAAAATTAAAATTAATAAAGAACGAGACAGTTTTGACCATTCATGGAGAGGACAGTATTCACCATCCGAAAGGAGGAGAGGGCACAACTCTGTTAGAAGTTCAATATAGTGAAGATGATGTGTTGCTCAGTGATTTTCAGTTCGACGAAGCACAAGTTGTTCAGGCATTAATGAATAAAGAAGAAAGGTATGTCAACTCACGAGCTTTAACGATGATGAGAAAAATGTCCTTCTTCCCCAGCATGGAATTAGGGCGCAAGCAGCAGGGAATCCCAGAACCCATTCAGGTATTACCCACTTCACACCGTTTTTTCATGGGTATAGACTGACGAAAGAAGATATGAAAGGACCCAGAAATGGACGAAAGGCTAATTATTTCGGGACGCTCAATGGATACTTTGTCAAAGAATGGGAGGATTTCTCGTATTATAGCTTTCCAGAACCGTGGATTGATGAAGAAACCAATCAAAAACTGCCTAGGTTGAAGATCTTTTTTCAGCCACCAGTTATCTGACACATAAGAGGAAGAAACAGTGGAAGGAGAGAAGGAAGAAAAGAAGGTTCAGAAAGAAGATTGGGCTGACAGACTCGACGGTACTGACCTGGGAATGCTATTCAACGAGAAGATGACTCAGCTGCGTATAACTGAATCAGACTGCTTCATGATGGGCTTCAGCACACCGGTAGATTGTACCAAGCTCATCGTCAACGTGGCCACAAAGGAAGTAAAGAATTGGTCCATTGAGTCTTCTGATGTGCAGGTCGTCTATCCTGAGTCCAAGTTTGAGTTGGAGTCTGTAATCGAGGGCACATCTGTTAGTGTTCTTCTCCCGACTTTTTCCATCAAGTTTGTAATTCCCTCTGCATTCAATGAAATGAACGAGATCTTCGATTACTCTATTTTGTTTGATTCATTTCATACGCTTTCTAATGATTTTGAAATCGACGGGGATATCTCCGAAGGAGTAAAACTTTTAATAAAAAGAGAAGAAAAAATGCGTGCCCAACCAGTAATTGATGATACTTTGTTAATAAATCTAGGTAATGAAAATAAATCGCAAAATGTTTAAATTGGTTCTTCTTTATCCTTAATCGAACAAGAGCAATTAATAATTTTATTAAAAGAATTCAAATATGTATTTGTATGGTCTTACGAGCATATGCCTAGAATTGATCCCGACATTGTCCAGCACCACATCCCCCTATACCCTGATGCTAAACCAGTTAAACAAAAATTAAGACGAATCCGACCAGAATGGGCACTGAAGATCAAAGAAGAAGTTGCCAAAAAGATCCACGCTAGATTTCTAATGGTAACCAAGTATCCGAAATGAGTAGCCAATATAGTACCAGTTTTAAAGAAGGACGGTCGTATCCGAGTTTGCGTGGATTTTCAGGACCTCAGTAAGGCCAGCCCGAAGGACGATTTTCCACTACTGTACATCGACGTCCTAGTAGACAGTACAGCGGGGCATGCCTTGCTGTCATTGATGGATGACTTCTCCGAGTATAACCAGATTCTGATGGATCCTGAAGATAGAGAAAAGACGACATTCATCACGCCTTGGGGCACCTATTGTTACTGTGTTATGTCGTTTGACTTGAAAAATGCCGGGGCAACCTATCAAAGGGTTGCCACTACCTTATTGCATGACATGATACATAAGGAGTTTGAAGTGTACGTGGACGATATGATAGTCAAATCCAAGGATCGGGATGGTCACATCACAGCACTGCAAAAGTTATTCGAGAGGATTCGAAAGTACAAGATGCGATTCAACCCACAAAAGTGTGCCTTTGGAGGCACTGCCGAAAAGATGCTTAGATTTATGATCAATCAATGGGGCATTGAAGTCGATCCTTCAAAAATTAAGGCAATCTTAGAAATGCCTCCTCCAAGGACCGAGCGAGAAGTCAGAGGCTTCCTGGGTAAAATCCAATTCATTAGCCGCTTCATCACAAAATTGACAACTACCTGTGAGCCGCTCTTCCGTCTATTGAAGAAGGGAGTTGAATTTGAATGGGATCAGAAATGCCAAGACGCCTTCGATGCCGTACGACAGTACCTACAAAATCCATCCGTTCTAGCTCCTCCCGAACCTGACAGGCCACTGATCCTTACTTGTCAGTGACTGATTCAGCAATAGGATGCATGCTGGTACAAAAAGGTGAGACTGGAATTGAAAAGGCCATCTACTACTTAAGCAAGAAGATGACTTGGTCAGAAATACGGTATCGCCACTGGAGAAGACATGTTAGGCCTTGGTTTGGGCTTCTCGAAAACTAAGGCATTACATGTTGTCTTTCACAGTGAACATCATCTCTCGGATGGACCCGTTGAAATACCTATTCGAAAAGCCGGCGCTAACAGGAAGGTTGGCTCGATGGTTGCTGCTATTATCTGAGTTTGATCTCCAATATGTCACCCGAAAGTCAGTCAAAGGCAGAGCAGTGGCAGAATTTCTGGCCGACCAACCAGTTGAAGGGGATGAAGATACAGAGTTCCAGTTTCCTGATGAACAACTGATGAAAGTCGGGGATGACAAATGGACTCTATATTTTGATGGCGCGTCCAATCAATATGGCTATGGAATAGGAGTCCTTGTCACTCCCGATGAATCGCACGTTCTGCTATCTCTAAAGCTCAATTTTGAAGTCACCAACAATCAGACTGAGTATGAAGCATGTTTAGCTGAATTGGAGGCAGCCTTAGAACTAGGGGCGAGGAAACTGGAAGTCATTGGAGACTCAGCACTGGTAGTTTCACAAGCAAGAGGAGAGTGGAAGGTCAAGGATTTAACCTTAATTCTCTACCATCAAGAACTAGAAAAACTAATACCATGCTTTGAATCGATGATTTTCACTCATGTACTAAGACTGCAGAACAAGTTCGCCGATACACTGGCCACCCTAGCATCCATGATTGAAGAAATCACTTACGGACTTCCATGGTACGTTGACATTCAGAACTTCATAAAGAAGGGAGAATACCTAAAGTTTTCCAGCAAAAAGGATAAAATGGCAATACAACGACTATCTGCACAGTTCGTCATTTGCGGTGGTAGACTGTACAAACAAGGACATTCTGGGATCAATAAGCTGTGCGTAAACGTAAAAGAAGGTCAAGAACTGATGAAAGAAATACACGCAGGGGTTTTTAGGCTACACATGAGTGGAAATATGTTAGCCAAGAAGATCCTACGATAAGGATACTTTTGGATGACAATGGAGACAGTTTGTATACAGTTCGTGCGGAGGTGCCATAAGTGCCAGATTCACGCAAACCTTATGTACATTCCCTCATCTCAGCTATACAGCCTGACGTCACCATGACCGTTCTTAGTATGGGGCATCGACGTGATTGGCAGGGTAACACCAAAGGCATCCAATGGATATGAGTTTATCCTAGTGGCCATTGACTATTTCACCAAGTGGGTGGAGGCAGCTTCCTACTCGGTATTAAAAGCCTCTCATGTTGCTAAGTTCGTCAAGCAAAATATCATTTGCCGGTACGGAGTTTCCCATGAGGTCATCTCAGATAATGGCTCGCATGTCCAATGGGAGGTCTTGGATCATTTTAAGGAATACCAGATAGTGGCTCATAAGTCCTTGCCATATCAACCACAGACCAATGGGGCAGTCGAGGCAGCAAACAAGAATATCAAGAAAATTCTGCAAAAGATAAATAACTCACACAAAGATTGGATGAAACATCTACTATTTGCACTGTGGGGATACCGAACATCAATCCAAACTTCAACAGGAACAACGTTGTACTCTTTAGTGTACGGGATGGAAGCTGTGCTTCTCATTGAGGTGAGAATCCCCTCACTAAGAGTAGTGGCCGAGTCCAATATCTCATAAGCAGAATGGCAGAGGAACCGGATGGAAGAGTTGCTCTTGTTTGATGAAAGAAGACTGCAAGCCCTATTTCATGTACAAGGTTACCAAAGGAGGATAGCTCGGGCATTCAATAAGAAGGTTAAGACTCGGGACCTCAAAGAAGGAGATTTGATTCTCAAAGAAATCAGAGCTCTCATCTTCGACCTGAGAGGAAAGTTCAAGCCAAACTGGCCCGGACAGTTTCGAATCAAAACCATCATGACCGATGGTGCAGTCATTATTATGGATTTGGATGAAAATGTGTTCTCCACTCTAGTTAATCTCGATCAGCTCAAAAAATACTATCCCTAAGGTAAAAATAAGATAAAAATAAAAGCTCGCTGAGTCGAAAACTGAAAAGGCAACTCAGGCAAAAGTTAGAGCGAACCCGTAAGGCCAAAAACCCGAAAGGGCGACCTTGGCAAAAATTAAGGCATCACAAAAGGAGAGTGTCAACACTCAAGCAAAGACTGAGCCCGAACTACGTTATGGCCTGATTCCATGTTTTTGGGATACGTAGGCATCTTCTTTAAAGAAATCTGGTCACATTCTTTGTCTTTAACCATTTTGAATCTAAATAAGACCAATGCAAATTAATTTTTAAATTCTGATAATGCAGTCATTAAAATTTTGGATAAATTTAAACCATCTTAAACATCAAGTGGGAGTTTTGTCATTACTTCTATTAGAGTTACAAAGTTCTTAAATAAAGAGGGGCACGGAAGTCTCAAGCTCTATAAAAAAAGCGAGAAAAGATATTAAATTTTCAAAATAAAGCAGAGATTCTCAAATTCTTCTCCTTTTCGCCGCTCGTTTGCCCTCTTCTCTGTCTTTCTTCTCCCTATATTGTGTCAACCATGTCTTGTATTCAGTAGAAAGCTCGGGA
Organism: Heliamphora exappendiculata; assembly: GCA_034768845.1. Classification (NCBI taxonomy): domain Eukaryota; kingdom Viridiplantae; phylum Streptophyta; class Magnoliopsida; order Ericales; family Sarraceniaceae; genus Heliamphora; species Heliamphora exappendiculata. The sequence continues at coordinate 1,655 of JAOTRH010068311.1, read as the reverse complement.
CATTGCAACTCCTACATCCCCATCAATGAGCGGGATAGCCAGGCATCCCGTTACTGTGCTAGAAAAGGAGCTCGCAGTGCAAAAGAAAACAGACGGCCTCGAATTCTGGTAGAAATGATCTAACTTCGCCCAAACTGCCGCATTATCCTATGAGGATAGTAAAAGGTAGTTTGACACAGGCTAATTAGCAGAACGCTAGAGTAATCCATAGTGGTCAGAGTCATAGCGGTAATCTGCCACCAAGAACACTGCCAGGTAATGTCTGGGCCAGTCAAAGTAGAAAGATACTGTCGCTAAGATGCCTCGGTGTCACATATTTGATAACGCGGGCAGTAAAGGAATGCAGCAGCATTGTGCCTATTAGTGGGAGGCTTCTGAACAAGGTTCACCTTCTCTATCAGCCAGATCTGTAGCAAGAGTTAGAATAGTAAGAGAAAGGCTTTTGCAGTATAACAGAGAACTTGATACAGAGGAAGATGTTAAGATCACCTGGAGAAGTAAAGGGCTGCCATCAAAGGTGGTGGTTTTGCCACGATGGACAATGTCCAAGCCCAGCAGTGTCTCAGCCAAAACCAGGGGCACGAAGTCTCTCTCCATCCACAATTGGCCAGCAATGTTAACCAGGACACAACTAACCCGCCTATCGGAAGGGACAAGTAGATACTGGGCAAGGAGGCAGAAGCAAAGTGCATAACGGCGCCGCAGCTGAAAGTCTAGATCGTTGAGGGCACTAGTAGGATGAAACCTCTCAATAAGCTATGGAATGTCGAGATAGTCACCCTGTTGGAGCGGAAAAAAAAATTGAACCGACGCGGTGACCGTAAAAAATGGCGTATACGTTTTTCATGAAAATTGAGAACTATATTAATCTTAATAGTTTAATACCTTTATGAAACTTGTCGAAAAATTTCAAGAAGTCCCGAATACATTGAAGACGACCTTGCAACCTTTTCACGTATATCCCGGACGCACTACGACGATCACGATGTGTGGACACCGATTCCGATCAAACTGTTCTTCCTCCTTTTGGTTTCTTCTCGCACAATAATCTCCAAAAGGCAAAATTAATTGCCTAAGAGAAGAGGGGGCGGCGGCTATGGGGGGAGAATTAGGGTTAAGATTTTTATAAAATGAGTCTCCTTTCTTAATATATATGCATATATCAAAAAATTATATTAAGTATATATATATTCTCTTTCCTAAAAGAATATGAAGATATATATACTTAATATAAATAATCAAAATCATCATCTCCTAGGGCCGGCCACTTAGGGAATAATTCCTAGGTGTGCCAAAAACCAAAACTGTCCCTATTAATTTAATTTAATTCCCGAATGTCCCCAGCGGCAATACTGGCATTCAAATTAAATTAAATAATTACCAAAACCAACAAGAATCCATGCGCATAATGGGCTACGTAAGGGATCACGAGAAAGTATAGGACTCGGGCTAACCGTACGAGAAAACCGGATATCTCTAACTCTGTCCCCGAGCTAGATCCTTTCCCGTACGAATCAGAACTTATTCCACTAAAGTTCCTGACTGAACTCCCGGCCCTAACTCAAATTATGTCTTGCATTTTCAATTATCAAATGTACTGAATTCTCCCCACATTTAAGATATGGATTCCCGATAAATAAATTAGGTTACTGACA
>JAOTRH010068280.1:0-18074 GCA_034768845.1 Heliamphora exappendiculata | reverse complement strand
TTTTTATCTTTAAGTTGTCACTCACCTTTTGACGCGAATACAAACATTTGTGATGAATGCACCCGGTTACTCAGCAAATCACATACTTAAAGTGCTTTGCATACTCATATTTTTAGTTACTGTTTGACATAAGAGTAAACATTTGTGATGAATACCTCTAGTTACTAAGCAACTCAAAACATTGGCTTTGTCCACATTTATTTATTCCACCATTTATTTTTTGAAAGAAGAATAATAAACTTGCTCATGCTCTTCTAACTATTTAACCAGCCTTTTCTCTTCTCCCACGACTAAGCAAATAGCAATTTTCTTTAAAACAAAAACAAGGTAGAATGAGTATTTATAGGTTAACAGGTGTGGTGAATGTGGGTTAAAGATAAAAAAATGGCCAATATGTTTAAAGCTCAAAGGAGTGACTAGAAATGAATAATTAGGGTAGGCTAGAAAAGCTCGAAGGTTCCAAAGATGGCCTAGATCATTTCTCTAGTGATGAGCCTAGGATTTCGTCTCAAGAGATTATCAAATGGGTTTTAGAGTTCGGTGAGATCTAAGGAAAAAAAATCAAATTCAAATAATTATACTTTAAGCCAATAGAACAACTCATTGATCATGGTATTGTGACAAACAGTTCCAAATAAATCAAGCTCACCAAAGGACAAAACATAAAACATGACAAATTTAGCATTGACCATAAATCTCACTCAATTTCAATCAAGTAATATCATAGGCTTGTGATCATCAACTAAAACAAAAGAAAAAAAATAGAATTTTTTTTTCCAGAAGGAATAAATGACCCCTACCCCAAAACTTAAAGAACACATTGTCCCTAATGTGAAGAATTAAAAGAAATAAAAAAATTAAAAAATATATATATAAATAAATAAATAAATACAATTAAAAGAAATGAAAAGAGTAAAATAAACTTCCCTGAAAATGTTGCAGGAGTGTATTGATAACTCTGGAGAAGTGTCACATAAGTGCTACCAAAAAAAAATCTGAAGAAGCAATTGGTTATAGTCTTTAGCTTGACTTAGCACTCTTTGAGTCATCGATCGAGCAAATCAATGGAGACCTTCTGCTTGCTGAAATCTTCTTCATAATAGTGTTTTAGACGTTGACTATTAACTTGGAATGTGCCTTTTGAGCCGTTAGACACCTCAACGGCACCGTACGGAAAAACTCTTGTTACTGTGAATGGTCCAGACCATCGAGATCTTAATTTTCTGGGGAAGAGGCAAAGTCTAGAATTATAAAGTAGAACTCTTTGGCCAACTTCAAAGTTTCTCTTGAGAATGTCTGTCATGCCATCTCTTGGTTCTTTCCTTGTATATACGAGCATTCTCATATGCCTCATTTCAAAATTCATCCATCTCGTTGAGTTGTAATATTCACTTCTCACCTGCTGCCTCCATGTCAAAATTAAGTGTCTTGATAGCCCAATAAGCTTTGTGTTCCAACTCCACCGATAAGTGACATGCTTTCCCGAAAACTAGACGATAAGGGGACATACCAATTGGAGTTTTGAAGGCTGTCCGGTATACCCATAGTGCATCGTCTAATTTTTTGGACCAGTCTTTCCTTGAAGTGCTCACAGTTTTCTCCAATATTCGTTTCAGTTCTCGGTTGAAAATTTCTACTTGACCACTAGTCTAGGGGTGGTATGGAGTGAAAACCTTGTGGGTAACACCGTATTTGCTCAAGAGTGCCTCAAATTGCCGGTTGCAAAAATATTTTCCCCCATCGCTAATTATTGCCCTTGGAGTTCCAAACCGAGTGAATATCTGCTTTGTCAAAAAATTCAACACAACTTTAGAATCATTTGTAGGGAGGGCCACGGCCTCTACCCATTTGGAGACATAATCAACAGCCACTAAACTGTATTGATTAGAGAAAGGAGGGAATAGCCCCAAGAAATCTATGCCCTAAATATCAAATAGCTCAACAACAAGTATATTATTTAATGGCATTTCATTTTTCCAGGAAATATTACCACTCATTTGACATTTATCACAAGATGAAACAAAGGCATAAGTATCTTTAAAAATGGTGGGCCAATAAAAACCTGATTGTAGCACTGTAGCCACTATTTTGCTCACTCCATGGTGCCCGCCAACCTCTAATGAATGGCAATGTCTTAGGATCGACTCGATCTCTGCCTCGGGTACACATCTCCTAATCAATTGATCACTACAATGCTTGTAGAGAAAGGGTTCCTCCAAATAGTAGTGCTTAACCTTCGAAAAGAATTTCTTCCTTTGTTGGTATGTAAAATTCGAATTTATCACATTGCTTACCAAGTAGTTTACATAATCTGCATACCAAGGAACTTGTGTTAGAGATAAAGCAAAGAGTTGTTCATCCAGGAATACCTCATTTATTGGAGAAATTGGTGCTGCCTCTTCGATTGTGTGCTCAAGTTTAGAGAGATGATCGGCTAGTTGGTTCTCGGTGCCCTTTTTATCTTTGATCTCCAAATCAAAATCTTGTAGGAGTAAAATCCACCTCAGTAATCTTGGCTTAGCTTCCTTTTTAGCTAACAAGTATTTAAGCGCAGAGTGATCTGTGTAAGCAACCACTTTGGAACCAATTAAATATGATCTAAATTTATCAAAAGCAAGTACCACAGCCAATAATTCTATTTCTGTAGTGGCATAATTTAATTAGGCATCTGTTAAGGTACGGCTCGCATAGTAGATAGCATGGAGAAGCCTGTTCTTCCTTTGTCCAAGCACAGCTCCTATTGCATAATCACTTGCATCACACATCAATTCAAATGGAAGTGCCTAATCCGGTGCACATATTATTGGGGCTTGAAGTTAGCTTTTTCTTAAAAAGTTCAAATGCCTGCAAACAATCATTGGAAAAATTAAATGGAGTATCTTTAACCAAAAGAGAACAAAGGGGTTTAGTAATTTTAAAAAAATCTTGAATAAAACAATGATAAAACCCTGCATGTCCCAAGAAACTTCTCACGCCCTTGACCATGCTAGGTGGAGGTAATTTTTCTATGACCTTTACTTTGGCTCGATCTACCTAAATGCCCTTGGAGGAAATTTTATGCCCAAGTACAATTCCTTCCTGCACCGTAAAATGACATTTTTCCTAATTAAGTACAGGGTTAGTTTCTTCACATCTTTGTAAAACTAAAGACAAATTATTTAAACAATTATCGAATGAAGAACCAAAGACAGAAAAATCATCCATAAAAATTTCAATAAACTCTTTCACCATATCTGAAAAAATGGCCATCGTGCATCGTTGAAATGTGGCCGGAGCATTGCACAAACCAAAGGGCATCCTCCGGTAGGCAAATGTTCCATATGGGCAAGTGAAAGTGGTCTTGTCTTGATCTTCCGGTGAAACATGAATTTGATTGTACCCCGAGTATCCATCTAGGAAACAATAGTAAGCATGACCTGCGAGTCGTTCCAACATTTGATCAATGAAAGGCAATGGAAAGTGATCTTTTCGTGTGGCATCATTGAGCTTGCGGTAGTCTATGCACACTCTCCAACCCGTGACCATTCTTGTTGGGATGAGTTCATTATTTTCATTCTCTACCACAGTCACTCCTCCCTTTTTGGGTACTACCTGCACCGGACTTACCCATGAACTATCAGAAATAGGGTAAATAATTTCGGCATCCAATAATTTGAGAACTTCTTTTTTTACAACTTCTTGCAAGTTCGGATTAAATCTCCTTTGTGGCTACACCATAGGCTTATAACCTTCTTCCATTAAAATTTTGTGCATGCAAAGTGAAGGGCTTATTCCCTTAATGTCGGCTGTAGTCCATCCCAAAGCTTGCTTGTGAGCTCGCAAAACTCGAAGTAATTTCTCTTCTTCAAGATCTGTTAAAGAAGAAGAAATTATTACGGGTAAAGAAAAATCATGTAAATAAGCATATTTAAGATGATAAGGAAGAAGTTTGAGTTATAAAGAAGGGGCTTCAATAATGGATGCTTTTTGTGAAGTAGTACTGGTGCCCAATGTTATGTTTTCCAACTTCCCTTTAGGTAAATAAAGCAGAGATGCTTCCAAATAATGTGCGCAATTGCTTATCTTGGAATTCTCGGAATCAGTAGTGCCAGATTGAACAAGACATGCCTCAAGTGGTTCCTTAGGATAACTCTCTTCAAAAATATCAACCATAAATTCATCAACCACATCTATGTTGAAGCATGTATCGGTTGTTGACGGATATTTCATTACTTCAAACACATTAAATGTAGCTTGTTCATCCTGCACTCATAGTATGAGTTTCCCTTGTTGCACATCTATGATAGTTCTTCCTGTGGCTAAGAATGGTCGACCAAGCAAAAGTGGAATTTCTGGATCTTCCTCCATATCTAGAACAATAAAATCTACAGGGAAAATAAACTTATCAACTTTAACAAGAACGTCCTCTATTATGCCTCTTGGTCGTTTAATGGATCGGTCCTCCAATTGATGTGAAACGGTAGTGGCCTTGACCTCTCCTAGTCCCAATTTCCTGAAAATAGAAAACGGCATGTGATTTATGCTAGCACCTAAATCACACAAAACTTTATCGAAATAAGAGTTTCCAATAGTGCAAGGAATAGTGAAACTCTCTAGATCTTTAAGCTTTGGTGGCAACTTATTTTGTAAAATGGCGGTGCACTCTTCGGTCAACATTACGGTCTCATATTCTCCTAATTTCCTCTTGTTTGATAGAATCTCTTTCATGAACTTCACATAGCTAGGCATTTGTTCCAAAGCATCTGCAAAAGGAATGTTAATATGTAACTTTCTAAAAACATCAAGAAACTTAGAAAATTGTTTATCTTGCTTATTTTTCTGAAGTCTTTGAGGAAAAGGTATAGGAGTAACATAAGGAGAAGTATGAGAAGAAGAAACGGGAGAATTTCCCAAGATTTTCACTATTTGGCTCGAAACAGGTGTGAGCGTCTCAGCCTTCGATGTGGGTCCCACAGATTTGATAGTTTGATCCTCCTTTCCGAAATCTTGCCCTTTCTCTTGTTGATTAAGCTCTCTTCCACTTCTTAAAGTAATGGATTGCACTTGCTCTTTCGGGTTGTTTTTTGTGGTGCTTGGAAGTGATCCTTGAGGCCTCTCAGACAGAAATTTTGCTAATTGACCAACCGTCCTTTCAATGCTTCGTATGGTGTTCTCGTTGTTCTTTCGAGAAGTGTCATGATCCTGAAGTCTAGCATCAACTCTGGCCATAAATTGCGCCATTACCTCCTCCATAGTTGGCTTCTTCTCTTGTTGACTGTGAAAACCTGGTGGAGGCTTGGAAACATTTTGGGAGTTGCTCCATGAGAAATTTGGGTGGTTTCGCCATCCTGGATTGTAAGTGTTGGAATACGAATTGTTTTGTTGTTGGTAATTTGACACAAAGTTTGCTTGCTCCGAACTATTGTTGGCGAATGGATTTCCCACTTGACAATCTATCCCCATATGATTTCCTGCACAAAATTCACAAATTGTATTAGTAGAGTGAATGGCACTCGCATTGATATTGTCTAATTTCTTATATAAAGTTGCAACTTGAGCAGCTAAAGCAGAAAAAGAATCAATTTTGTTAACTCCCTGGATTCTTTTTGGTGTCACTCGATCTACTGGCCATTGGTAATTGTTGGTTGTCATCTCCTCCACCAACTCATATGCTTCTTCTGGTGATTTCTTCATCAAAGTCCCTTCGGCTACCGCATCAATCATTGTACTTGTTGTAGGTTGCAAACCATTGTAAAATGTTTGGACTTGAATCCAAACAGGAAGTCCATGATGTGGGCATTTTCTGAGCAAGTCTTTATACCTCTCACAAGCTTCATACAACGACTCCATCTCAAATTGGATAAAAGTGGTGATATCATTTCGCATCTTCACGGTTTTGGCTAGGCGAAAGAACATTGCTAGAAACTTTTTAGCCAAGTCGTCCCATGTAGTTATGGTTAACGGTGGAAGTGAGTGTAACCATGCCTTTGCCTTGTCACGGAGGCTAAATGGGAAGAGTCTCAATCTAACAGCATCATCGGAGACTCCGTTATGTTTAAAAGTATCACATAACTCCAGAAAATTTGCTATGTGAGCATTTGGATCATCATGTGGCATGCCACTAAATTGCACCGTCGAGGTCATCATTTGAAGAATAGCTGGCTTTATCTCAAAGTTATTGGCTTGAATGGCAGGGCGTCTAATGCTAGAAGTAGCTCCCATGACCAAGGGAACAACATAATCTCCCAAAGTCCTATTTTCAGGTTGATTTCCCATTGTTTTGTTCTTGTTTGTGAAATCTTCTTTTTTCTCCTTATTCCAATGATGAAAGGTGCGTTCAATTTCAGGGTCAAAAGGTACTAAATCCAAAATTTGAGTACACCTCATGCACAACTCAAGAAACCTAAAAATAAAAGCAAAAATTAATACTAAAATAAAGAAAAATCAAATTAACATAGAACTAGTTGGTATCAAAAGTAACAAAAAATGAATAGTCCCCGGCAACAGTGCCAAAAACTTGTGAAAATTTGCAAGTGCACGAAATCGTAACAAGTAATATAGTGATAAAAAAATATGTCGAACCCACGAGGACTACTCACCTATTAACTATAAAAATTGTTCTAATTCTAAAATATTTAAAAATCAAGAAAAGTGGAGGATTTTGAATATGAAAAAAAAACAAAAATAAATAAACTTAAAGAAGATTTCACCCAAAAAGAATATACTAAGGCATCCGACTCACCTAACCAATCCAATCTCAAATCCTAACCATGCAATCAATCAATTATCAACCTTTTTGACGGTGTAATATTCTAACTTATCTAAGACCCTCTCTCAAGTAGACTCAGAATTACCCAACATACAACAACCCGCAATATGTCTATGCAATTTTAGAAGCAATTGAGCACATTAAGATTAATAATATTTTACCTAAAAGCCGCACAAATCACGTTGACACATTCATGTCTTTCGTTCAATTTATGGCATACATCATACGAAGCTGAACTACATGCATCATCTTTCGAGTTAACACGTACAAAAAATCATTCAACTATTGGCCAAATAATTGAAAGCATTAAACACAATGATATATACTTCAAAAGGAATGATAAAATCTTGATCACATAGTAAAAAGATTAGGAATTATCATGGAGAGGCTACATCGTAGCCTTAGCAATAAAAATTAGCCCATAATAAAATCAAAACACGTCATAATAACTTTAGAATTCATAATAAAAATTGTGTCAAGAGAAGATGAAAGAATTAAGAAGGAACTCTATGTAGATCGGGAATCTCAATTGTTGACAAACTCCAATTCAGCCTCCGTCTTCTTCACTTCGTTTCACGCTTCGGATTCCTCTCTTTGAAAAAGAAAACTCTTCTTTTTTCTCTCTGGTCGTCTCTCCCTTGCCTCCTCAAAACCCTACTTATTTATTTTTTTGTTTTCCCCCCAAAAAATGGATTACCGAATAGGCAGTTTTCGACCTATGACTTCACGATCAATTTTTGCCCTTAGATGGTCATTTTTTGGGAAAGTCTTCAACATAAGAGTTGTAGAATTTTCTCTTAGCTTTCCGTAGATACCAAGATCAATCTCATCCGAATTCTCTATCAAAAGTTACCCTCAAAATACTGAAGGGTGTTTCAAGAATTCCAAAAAAGAAAAGTTTTCTCCTCAATTTCAGCAATCATTCAATTAATTTTTCAGCAATCTCAATTTCAGCAATCTTTCAATTGATTTATTCCTTTCTTAATTTCAACAATCATTCAATTTCAAAAAATTTCTCAATTTTAGCAATCTTCTCAATTTCAGCAATCATTTATTCATTTCTCTTCCATTTCAGCAATCATTCAATTGATTTATTTCTAAACAAAAACAAACAAAATAAATACATAAAAACTCTAATAAATAAGAGAATCAAGCATCAACTAGCATAAAATTAAAAGTAAAAGTATGACAAAACTTGTATAGAAATTAAGCACATCAACCACCTCAATGCCACCATTGTTATCAGGCCCCAAACTACCATCAAAGTTAACCTTGAAGAAACCTGAAACGGGAGGGCTCCATTGACGGGACTGGTCTTCTTAGATCGCGTCCCCAGTCGGAGCAAAACTCTGCTTAGAATCATTAAGAAAGCTCCAATTACCTTTAAATTTAGCATATCTCCAATCCAGAAGCCAATGAACCTGGTTCCATACCTTGTCAGCAAAATGACAATCCCGCAAACGGTGAACACCAATTTCCATTTCCAAACCACAAAAACCACATTCACCATTAGCAACACATGTCTTCTTATTCAGATCGACCTTTACTGGTACAATGTCCAGACATGCCCTCCGGATAAAGGATTTAACCTTGGCCCAAACTTGAACAGTCCAAACCTTCTTCCGAAAAGTGACGGCGACTCCATTATTAGAATTTTCACCAAGCCTTGTAAGTTGATTGAGAACCACGTGATATCCCGAATGAATAGAAAAAAAATTCCATTTTTAGAGAAGTGCCATATCATTTTATCCCCCTGGAAACAGGGACTAAGGGGGATGCTGCTTATCACCTCTCTCAACAAGTAATAATAGGTCCTGAATGACATCCACTCTCAATCTACACATATCCCTATCTATGAGACCAGCAACCTTAATATTAAGGTGATAAGTATTTGGGCAAATAGTTCTGGAAAAAAATGGGGATTAGGGACCCATTTATTATTCCAAACAGCTACATTGCAACTGTTGCCAATTTTCCATTGCTTACCTTCGTTTCAAAACTTCTCTGCCTTCCCATATACTCCTCCAAGTAAATGATGGATTGGACCCTTGTTCAGCAGTCAAAAAGGAAGAGATGGGGAAGTACTCAGCCTTGTTTGATAACTGGTGTAGGTTGTGTAGAATTAATAGTGAGGTAGAATTAAAAATAAGATGAAGTGGAGTTAAAAATGAGGTGGATTAGTTTTTTTTATGTTTGATTTGGTTAGGATTAAGTGATGACTATACAAACTCATGTTTAATTTGGGTGGGATTGGATTAAATTTATGAATTTTCAATATTACCCTTGTACTAAGAAACTAATAAATATATTTTAGTTTTTTTGTATTAGCTACTAAGTAAATATTAATATAAAATATAATAAATAACTTAATATTAAAATTAAGTTAAATAAACTAATAAGTTAAATTTTATGTTATTTATTATGTCTTTAGTATACTTTTTGTTATTTTTTATTAAATTTTTTAATAAAATAAATTCACTAACAATTTTAAAACTTAAAATTATAATTAAATATAAAAACAAGAAACGAGGGTATTTAAGTGATTAGTTTTCATAACAATTCTTTTGCACTTTCAATTCCAGATTTTAATGACCTGGGTGCTTTCTAAGGTGAGCTTCCTTTTTCCCATACACAGGTAATAATGTCAATCATCATCCAATACAGAGGATTGGATTAGAAATACCTGGTCCAAGTAGGTATTAGTAATCCCTTGTAGTGGTGGGATTGGTAATGCAATGGGACTATTAGTCCGGCTTAATTTATTACAATCAAACAAAGAATTAAGGGACCCGTCGGATTAATAATCCAATCCCAACAGCTATAATGGATATCGAACGAGGCCATAGGCTTGAACATCCTCCCCACAAGAGAATTAGGATACCTCATCTGTCTCCACCCTTAGCCAATAAAGCTCTATTAAAGGCCTTCAAATCTCTGAACCCTAACCTGCGATCAAGCTTACTCATACAGAGCTGCTACCAGTTTCTTCAGTGAATTTTGTGCCTATTTTCAGTACCACCCCACAAATATTTTGCCACTATGGACGCGATCTCAACACAAATGTCGTCCGAAAATTTGAAAAATGACATTGGATGTGTGGGTGTTGCTTGGACTACTGATTTTATCAAAATCTCTCTACCTGCATCAGATAATAGTTTTTCCTTCCACCTTTGGATATACTTCCGAATACGATCTGTGATGTTAAAAATCTCCTTTTTTTGATTTGCCCATCACAGCTGGAAACCCAAGATACTTTCCATGCACATTAACAGTAGAGACACCCAGAATATTGCTCATATTAATGCGGGTAGGGTAAGTGTTTCTGCTGAAGGAGATAGCTGAATTTGATAAATTGATCCTTTGCTCCGATGTCACTTCATATTCTTTCAAGATATCTTTAATGCATATAGCTTCCTCCTTAGTTGCTTTGCGAAAAAGTATACTATCGTCAACAAATAAAAGGTGTGACTTTAGGACATCTCCTGGCCACTTGGACACCATGTAATCTTCCAGCCATTTCAGCTTGTTGGAGCAGAGATGAAAATCTTTTAGAGCAAATGAGAAATAGATAAGGTGATAACGGACCCCCTTGCCAGAGACCTATGGAAGGAGTAAAAGAAGAAGATGGAGTTAAAAGAATATTGAGGTCCATCAACCCATACCTTATATTGAACAGAGCAAACACATTCCATAACAATATCCACCCATTTCTGATTAAACCCTATCCTCGGCATTATAGTGTTTAAGATAGGCTACTCAAAACGATCGTAGGCGTTACTTATGTCAAGTTTTACAACCATCTGACATTGGCTCCCATTTCTTCTATTTTTGAAAGAGTGAAATAACTCAAAAGCCACTAATATGTTATCAGCAATCAGTCTCCCCGAAATGAAAGCACTTTGAATCTTAGAGATCGCCAAAGGAAGCACACTCTTCAGCATATTGGCTAAGGTTTGTGTTATTGTTATAATTTTATAAAAGACATAAGAAAGAGAGAAAGGGCAAAAATTAGCAGCTTTTCTAGGCTCTTTTACCTTCGGAATCAAGTGTGAAAGTCTCGTTAGATGCCTCCAATTGACAATTCACATTGAGATATGCCAAGGCATCCCGGGACATATCATCTCAGATTATATTCCATAACCTTGAATATAGAGAGCCAACTTGCCATCTGGGCCCAGAGCCTTATTAGGGTGCATTTGCTACATCGTATCTTTAATTTCCTGTTCATCCAACTTTCTGGTAAGTTGCTCATTCATCTCTTCAGTTACACAACTTCGAATAGCCCTCAATATATGCTCCCTTATACAATGATTGGAAGACTCAAAGAGCTCTTTAAAATATTTAACCATAAGGAATTCCTTTTCGTGCCAAGCCCTATATTCTCCTTCAATCCCAAGTAGTTTATTCCTTCTTTGCCTTTGAGATGCCTTCCCATGGAAGATAGAATTATTTCTATCGCTCCATTTTAGCCAATTAGTTCTGGCCCTCCGAATCCAAAGCATTTCCTCGATGTAAAGTAACCCCTCCAGCTCATTACTTAGCTTCCTTTCCACATCCTCATTATCAGCATTATAACATCTGAGACTTAAATCTGCATGGTTCCTCTTTCTTACTTCTTATTTTATGCTGGACATGCCCCAATTTATTCAAATTCTGTCTTGATAAATCGCCACTGGTTTCCCAAATGTTATGCAACATCATGAATCCCACCTCCATTGCTAGTATTTTTCCAAGCATTATTCACCACCTATTCACATTCCTCCTCTCTAATTCACACAAGTTAGATTAGAACCTTTAAATTCTAGATTTTTTATTTATACAAAAATGCATACTATCTTCATCAGTATAAGTCACAATTGGCAAGTGATCCGCTGTGCAGCAGTATCACGCTTGAACAAAAGCTCTGGGAAACGTCTCGCACCAATCTAAATTGGATAAAGTTCCGTTCAACTTGCCTTTCACTCTTTCGTTGCCTTTTCTTCCATTGCACCAAGTGAGCGAAGCGTCAGTTGGGCCAATATCCAGCAAATTACTTCAGCGCATGCTTGAAGCCTCTATTTTCTATCTATTTCTGACTTCTTTGCCCACATGTTTGGAAGCATAGACGGATCCAAGGAGTGAATGAGCGGCGGCCGTCTTCTCAAAATTTTAAAAAATTTCACTATTATAGTAGTATTAATACAAAATATTTCAATATTATATATGGTTTGCTTCCACAATTTTTTTTAAAATTTAATATATGCCTTCTTAAAAATTTATAAGAACAATTCGCATATTTTAAACTAAAATCCTGCATCCGTTCCTATTCGGAAGGATCAAGCACCACGTTAAATTCCTCCATTCACACCCACGGATGTGTTGTGCTAAGCCTGCGCATCAAAACCTAAGAATCTTTACGCTTTGAAACCTCTTGACTGCCGTTGAAACCCGCAAATGTACTCTTTGGCAACACATAAGATGAGCCGACAAAAATATTTTTTAAGTTTTTCAAATATATTTGCTGGCAAGTTATTTGCGTAGGCAACAAGATTTTTACTCCAATTTCTTTCGTAATTTGTTTATACTTGTATCCCATTCAAATTCATTCAAAAACATATAAATAAATTCATGTATTGCATGCATTCTAATCAAATCAATTCCAATATAAAAATTAATTTAGATTACCCCAATACATATGCACATGTATTGGAAGTTTATTACATAGATGATTCTAATATCGAAATGATAATGTAGATTGTTCCCATAAGAAAAATGTAAAATTTTATATATATAACCTAACAATTCAATCAACCACCTTAATTCTTTCAACCCGCACTTTATCTAGTTCTACTTATGTATAAGCACACTTTCCATTCAACTGCAAGGAAAAAAAATTAGTAAAGTGTTCAAATGAGTTTTTTTTTTTTTTTACCGGTGATGCTTTTAATGGATAAAAAAGGTTAGTTTACAAAAAAGTTAGTACTTAGTAATAGACAAAAAAATAATAGTTACCTTAAAACTAAACCACAATGGTCGGTGAAATTTTTCGGATTTACATCCACTATTAGTCACAAAAAATAAAACTCGTGTGGAGAAATTTCCTCATAACTAAATCAAGCTAAATTAAGTCTCAATCCCAATTAATTGGAGCCCAAGTTTGATAAAGGGGTAAAAGAGACATTTTGCATTTTCAAGCTTTTCTGTGAATAGAGCCCCCACTCCTCCCTTCTATTTGCTTAATTTTTAGAAGAGAGAGAGAGAGAAAGAGATAAAAACATAGTTGGTAGTACTTTTTTTAGTTATTGATATTACCATCCAAATGTGCATCCTCGTGAGAATCAAATAACTCCATTAGACTCAGAGTATCGCTTCATGTAAAATGTCATTCTCCAAATCACCTTGAAAGAGAGATGTTTTTACTTTTCTTTGCTCAAGGAGCAAATCTTCAACAATCACAATTTCTAACACAAGTCTAATTGTCATCAACATTACAATTAGAGAGAAAATTGTTGTATAGTCCACAACATCTTTTTTCTGTAAGCGCTTCATAACTAATCTAGCATTTTTGTTAGGAAACAAAATCTCAAGAACCAATGCCAGTATATACGAATTATACCCAAAAAATAAAATTCGAGAATCCGATTGAAACCCTACACGGCAAAATAATGATTATACCTTTTAGATATTTCTGATTTGATCTCGTCTCAACATTCGAACAAAAAGTCGTTGGATGGATGCACACGAACAAGAAATCGATTGCACCTCAAGTTGTCTATCGTATTCTCGTATGCTTAATCACTAATCGAGTGTGAAGTGCAAATTCGTGACCTAAACGCTAACTCGACTGCCTTTTTAATATCACAAAAAATATTAAAAATATAACTTCCAAGACGATTAAGATGCATATATAGAGGCTACGATAGGGACGTAAAAAGTAAATAAGACTCAGACTCCTTATGTAATTAGAAAAATCTAACTCAATTCGAATTAAATTTCTAATTGTATAAATTATAATTCATACCACTAAAGAATTATAATTGCACTCCTTATCTTATCTCAAAAATAATTTCGAGCCCCATGTTATTAATTAATTATTTATCTCTCCACATTAAGATTATAAATACCTGTCAATTAAATTAAATTACTGACAATTCTATTTAAGAAAAAAAAATACACAAGCACCCCATCAACTATCACTAAGTATCAGTTTACCCACCTCTACTTTAAAACTGTGCATTTAGGTCCATCAGTTATTAAAAATCATACCGAATATCTCTCAAATGTTGGGGTAAAAGTGATACAAATTAAATAGTTGTGGAATCTAAATATACGATTTTGAAGTTGAGAGGGGTCAATAGATACCCAGTGATAAATGGGGGGTACTTGTATAATTTTTTCTTTATTTAATCGATCACTTATAATTTTTTTAAGACTTTCTATTTAATTTTTTTCGATATGTCAGATACAAAATTCACTTGTTGGATTTGACATAATTAAAACTTATAAACCTATTTAAGGGGGTGTCATCAATCTCTATACTAAGATGTGGATTTCATTAATAATTTATATTCACTATATACATAATGTTGCTATCAAATTCACCAAGCCTATTAATTTATAAAAGGCCTAACTCCTTCATGAATGAAAGTAACAAACACTAAATGTAATGTGTCTATTAATTATTTCGAAAATAAGAGTATAAACACTCATAATAATTATGGGATATTAATTATTTTATATAAAAATAAATACCCAAAACGATCATGTTTAATACCCAAGAGTATGCAGTACTTCGTGTTGAATGATATTTTTAAGTTACTCTGCACCCTACTATTTATATCGTTCATGGAAAATTTTCTCTAACTCAACATCAGATTATATCATCATGCTTCTATCACATTCAATCAATATCTTATTCATCTGTTATGCAATCCCATTGAGCTGAGGTATTCTTTGAGGAATCTTCTCCATCTTAATTCCACTTACAGTACAAATTGTTTTGAACTTAACATCAATATCCTCTCCGCTGTTGTTTGACCTCAAACTCTTGATTTTTAGACTTGTTTCATTATCTACTAAAGGTTTCCACCTCCTTAAATATTAAATACATTGATTTATTTTTTTAAAAATAAACCCATACTTTTCTCGTCAAATCATCAACGAAGTTAGCAAAATAAGATTGGCTTCAAGAGATGAGACTAGTGCAAGTTCCAACACATCAATATGAACTAGCTGTAATTTCTCCCATCTTTAAAATTCTATCGATATTCAAAAAATTGACCTTTTTCTGTTTACCAAAAATGTAGTCCTCACATAAACCAATATCAACTGATTTTAGCTAGCCCTGATAGTTTACCACTTGAAAAAAAACATCTTCATTCATTTCTTACTCATATTCTAAGCATGTGATGCCAAAAACTCAAACAGTTCTTTGTGTTAAACAATAAAAATAGCATTTTTGTGCCATGGCCTCATTTGGTTGCGGTAGTAGAGCTTAGGATTGGACTATTTCACTAATAGTCCCATATATAGATGTGTTTAGCAACAATTTGGAGGGAGTTAAGAAACCTCCACAACTAACTTAATACCTCTTATGGGCGACTATCCTAAACCCATAGGAGGGGTGGGTTGATTAGTCCCAAGACTATTTTGATCATTTTTATACATAAAAAAATTTAATCTTACTAAAATTATGTCAAATCAAACGATGTATTATTTATCTATAGGTTATCTTATTTAAAAGGAAACTGAATCCCATGAAACTAAGCTGGTGCATACGAATCGAATCAAACGTGGTGCGGGGCAAAGATCATACAATAAAAAAACTGTACTGCGTCGTTCCATCTAGACGAACGGGAAAACTGTTCGAACAGAATCCGTACGAAAAGAACAAACATGAACTCTGAACCCCGAAACGAAAATCAGGTATACCTACAAGGCAGAATAGGAATTATACATGCTCGATCCTACTGATTTGATCTCATTTCTATTCTTAAACTTGAATCCAAATATCAACACGGTAATCAATCAGTAATCTTTCTCCTTTCAGATCTTCTCTTGTATTCCCAGTCGCCGAAAAGCACGAACTACGTATAGGCTTAGATACTATGTGCTGCCAATCTTGTCTGGCTACCTTTCTTTTTTTTTTTTATTCTCACAAATATGTGAAAATCCTAAAAGACTGAATGTGATTCTCATCTGGCGGTCAGGGGTATAACGACATATAAATAAGCTATAGTAGGGATCTGTGAAATAAATAAGACATGGATTTCTAATGTAATTATGAAATCATGTCTGAACCCAAAAATAATTTTATAAAAACATAAATTATAATTCATTCCACTAAAGAATTATAATTGCACTCCCAGCCTTATTCTCAAACCAATTATTTGAACTCATATTATTAAATGTTTATTTATTCTCCACACGTTAAGATTACAGATATCCACCAATGAAATTAAATTACTGACAATTATATTTAATCGACTTCTTCAAAAAAAATTTAAGCCCTTCTCCTTAACTTATTTGACTGCCGAATTATGAAATCCACCTGCAGGGTTTGACTTAGTCAAAACTTATAAGCTTTCTCAAGCGGATATCATCAATCCCAATTATTCGGGACGTATATTCCATCAATAATTAATATTCACCATATAATTAATATCACTATACCCATACAAGATCGCACCATCTAATAAATCAAAACAACAAATATTAAATGTACATAAATAATAATTATTTTGGGATTAAAAGCATAATCACTCATAATAACCATGGAATGTAAATTAATTTATATAGTCAGTATAAAATTAATTACCCAAACATGGTCATGCTTAATACACACAAAGTGTACTAACACAACGAGTCGAAAGAATAGACGACGCTATTATCTGTTTCTCGTAACCATGATAGGTCTACTAAAATTCTATACTACAGTCGTACCGATAGTTTATTTAATTTCATCTAAACTGTAAACCAAAACTTATATTCTACAAAAATCTTTAATTTGGTCTTCTGTGTGTAAACTAAACTCTACACATCAGATTAAATACTATGTAGAATAAAAAAAATACTCATGCACAACATTAAATAAATAATAAAATGCATACATTACTCATAAAAATTCTTATTAAAATAGAAAAATAATTTTTATTATTAAATAAAAATAATACCAAAAATTCAAATATAGTTTTTAGTATACAATTCTAACACTATTTTAATCAAATATCATTCGGTACAAAAAAACACTACACTAATAATTCAGGTAATAATTGCCTAGGCATTAATAATCCCAATACACTAGTTATTCCATGAAAATAGTAATTCAACTAAACAAGCTCCATATTTTTTTCTCAGAGCAATATTAAGAGCTCTCTTAGTAATCTTCCGTATCCCACCAATGAAGTTTACCACATAGCCATCATTATCAGTTGCCCCACAGAAATCAAGTTTCTTTTCAACCTTAATTTTAATATCCCCTTTATATACAATCTTCAAAGGTTCATCAACACCAAAATAACTTTTTCAAAATCATTACAAACATATTTTTCATCATTTTCCAATGTGAAGTAGAATAGAACGATGCACCTGAATCTAATATCCAAGACTCTATAGGTATGCCAATGCTGTGAATCAAATTATCATGGATTTCCTTTGCAACTGTAGCATTCACAGAGTTTTGAGCATTCTTTATCCATTTTATATGCCTTACAATCTTTCTTGATATGTCACTTATTCACGTAATTCTAACATGTGACACCCCTTTCAACTTGCTTCTCCTATTAGATTTTGACCTTCCACGATCAGAGTGCCATTTCCCGTTGTTCTTCCCCTAGTTTTAATACACAAAGAAGATCCTGAAGTTTGACCCAATTCCTTCCTCCAAATTTCTTTGCTCAAGAAAAAAATGATCAAAGGATCAATGCCTTTATCTTCTTTTCAAGCTCAATTGACAAGGAGCTTAATTGAGTTATTAGCGTGTTGAAGTCATTCAAGTAATCTATAGCTAATCCACTTCTTCTATCTTCAGATTGAACAATCATTGAATCAGATAAATCTTATTGACTGGAATATACTTTTCATATATATTGGCTGTAGAGACCCAGGCCTGCTTTAATTATTTTAATTAAATAATAGTGTGATTATTAACACATGTCATATATATATATATATATCCTGTTTGTAATTCTTTTGGGTATATGGCCTGCGAACATGGTGATTTTTAACAAGTTTTGTTGGATCCATTTTTGTGCGTGGAGACTTGAGAAATTAATTCAGGGTTACTTTTAAAATTTTTGATAATTTTTCAAGAGGATAAATTTTAATCAATTAATGTGGAATATATATA
>JAOTRH010068269.1:0-18074 GCA_034768845.1 Heliamphora exappendiculata | reverse complement strand
AATGTTTCTTATTAATATGCCAGGGATCCAGAATAAAATACATAAAAAATATGACTTTTCAGTATACATTCCCAACAATAACTAGCGGATGTAAATATGAATGAATGGCTAGAATATCCCTTTATTTATATTTATGTATGTCCTGACGTGCCCAGAGGATGGGGCGTCACATAAATCCTAGGGCAAAAAGGTCATTTGATTTAATTAAGGGAAATTCATTCAGCACTTTATTGAGAAAAGTGCAGAATTTAAGTCTCTCTTAGCCACAGTTTTGGGGCACTAATTCAAAGGCTATGGCTCTGATTTTTTTTGAGATTTTATTTTAAGGTGTCACCTACAAGTTCCATGTTTTGTGCTAGGCAAAGTTGTTTGGAAAAAGTTTGAAAGTTTGGCTAATTTATAAAAAGGGTTCAGTCAGTCTAAAAAGGGTTTGTAGAGTAGGTTTTTAAAAGAGAATGCTCAAAACCTTTGGGTATCATACGAGCATAGTTTAGGCAGATTTTTGCTCAGAATTTAGTGTAATATATGAGTTACATTTTTCATGTTTACCACTTTTGGATTTGGCTTCTAAACATTTAGGTTTATGGTCTCACAAAAATGGTTGACTAAGGGCTATGTTAGTCACTAAAACACAACAGTGAATTTGGAAAATGTTTTAACCTCTCAAGACTTCATATTATTGGCTAATATTTGGTGGACACCAAGATAGATATGGTCTCTACAAGTGTTATGTTTTGACCCAAACTTGGTTCTCACTCTAACTTAGGGCTTTTACATCTGCAACTCAGAGTGGTCAAGATCTGACACTCTTTGGAAAAAAGGACATATCTGGAGTTCTACTAAACAAAATCACTTCAAACAAATTTTGAATGAAAGAAAACTCAAAAATCTAGGTCTGGACATAAAATTCAGTCTACGATCATTTTTATATAATTAGTTATGATGTTTTAAAGTTCATGAAAAAAAGTAGGTAAGCCCAGAAAATCAAGTTACTTAGAGTTTTGATAGCTTAGCACTTGTGGTGTCTATTTTTTGATGTATTTTCTTTGTATGCATGTCATAAACTAATATAAACCAAAACTCTTGAATATTTTTAAGCTATGAAACTTAAAAATATACACATACAAGCACATGCAAAGCTTGTCCATACACAAACAGTTTATAAACTACTCATACGATGCCTTTTTGAGTTATTATTTGTTTCTTAGTTTTAGGGTTCATTATAGAGATGGATTAAAGGTTATTTTATGGGAGGATATCAGAAGATTTTAGGAGATTTGATTACCTTGTTGGATTCTCAAATGGTTGTAGGAGGACAGGACTTAGCTCTAATGCCTCCTCCTTAATCATTTCCTTCTTCTTCTTTTTTCCTTCTCTCTTTTTCTCTCCTTCTCTCCTTCTTCTTTGAAAATACTAACAAATTTTTGGAGGTCTATCCCTCTTACCCTCTTACCCTCTTAGCTGAAAATATGAAGGAGAATAGGAGGATTTGTGTGTATTTTTATAAAAAAACATTGTAATGAAAGGGTAATTATTACATAAATTTTAAATTTAAAAATTTCCTTGATTCTCATTGGTTGCCTGGGGTGGTGGGTGATATTTGAGAGATATATTTTCAGATTTTGCAGAAGGAATTTCAGCTGAGGTCTGTGTGGGAAGACCAAAAGCTTTTTTTGCATTTAATTAGGATTTTAAAGTGTATTTTGGCACCATTTTGTGAAAGAAATTGTATAAAATATAAATTTTATATATCTTTTTGGTATCTAAAACTACTAAAACCTATTATATTAATGTATTTATAATTAATTTAGACTTTTCATGATTTATCATAATTTTGATAGCAATTAATCAAATAGGTATAGGCTTTTAAGCTAAATTAGCTAGTTTGACAAAAAAGACTTTTTGACTTATTTATTGTGTAGATTTTTTAAATAATTATTTGTTTGCTTTTGTTGACCTATATTTTTATATTAGTATGTATATTACTTGTATCAAAAGTATTAGGTCAAAATAATGCATAATTTATACACTTTTTCTCATTTTTAAGCTTAAAAAGAAAAAAGTAGCTTTTTGGGCTCATATCCCTAGGTGGCCAGCCATGCAAGGGCAATTTGGTTATTTTTCTTGTTATGTTATCTTTTATTAATTAATTGTATATAAATATCTAATTTTAGGTATCCATGCGTCAAATTTTAAATTTTAAGAAGTTTTTCCTATACTAGGGACAAAATGGTCATTTTACACTTATTATGAGAATTTTTTATTTTGATTATATATTTTATGTTATTTACTTAATTTAAGCTATCCCGGGACTTTTCTGATAATTAGGGCTTTGCCTCTAAGTATTTGGTCTCTTTTAGGGTTTTCGGGTCAAATTTAGGGTTTCGGGTTACTTAGGGTTTTTCTAGTTTATGTAGCGACCTAGGTTCTCATTGTCTATCTGTCACTAATACTACGGTTTGAGTCAGGTTGTTACATAAATACCCTTACAGATTCCAATTCTTCCAAGGCACCGATTGTGGCTTATGATGTAGCTACTCGAGTGATCAGAGGTACTTTCTTAGTGTGTAGATTGTGGACCAGTGTTCTTATCAACACAGGAGCATCGCATTCCATTTTTTCGTCAGCTTTAGGGTTGGTGATAGGATCCTTGGGTAGTACGCTGTGTGTTAACACCCTGGTTGGTGGGAATGTGGTGTTGGGACGAGTTTGGAGATCCTATGAGTTAGAGGCCGCCGGCTGCTGCTTAAAGTTTGATTTCATCAGTCTCGACTTTACCATGTTTGACCTTATCATAGGGATGGTTTGGCTTACCTCTTATCATGCCAATATCGAGTGTGATCGATGGAGTTATTTTCTTTTTGACCTCGTAGCAAATTTCGGGGATAAAAATCCCTTATAAGGTGTAGAGTTGTGAGACCCAGTTCCATTTTAATTTCACGATGGTTTTTCGACATGTTGTTTGTTGTTTTAATTTATTTCAATAGCATGTTTATATGTGTTTTATGCATACTTGAGCTTTGACATGCATGTTGGGTTGGAACCCAGGACCGTTGGGCGTTGTGGTGCCAAAAAAAATTGGTGGGCTCTATAAATATCACCCTTAGATAGATATTTTGGGAGATATTTTGAAACTTGTTGGCTAAGTTTCTTGTTTTACAAACAAAACCACCACCATTTCTCTAGCTTTGGGGGGGTGGGGCGGTCCAGGCTTGGTTTTTGGCTATCGAATAGCAGATTCTTATTATCCATGCCGGGGGATCCGTGTTCATCCGGACGGAATCTCGTTCCGACAAAACTCGTTTTTAGTCAGAGTTTAAGGCATTGAGTTTTTAACTCAACGAGGTATGATCTTAGACTCTCATGTCTTAAAGGGTGCTATGTGAAATTTTATACATTTTTACTACTTTAAAATGCATGTATAGTTGATTTACGTGTTTTAACCGTGTTTAGTTGGACGAAAAGGCTTTTAAAATCCTCTTTTGGTTTATTTTTGAAGTTGTTGGACTTGTGTGTGTCCATGGTTTACTAAAAGGCAAGTTTGTTTGGGTTGATTTGGGGTTGTGAAACTTTTTTCTTCGGCTAGGGTTTATTTTTCTCCGATGTTCAGTCGACTAAAGTGGGTAGTTTAGTCAACCGAACTACCCGAGAGAGAGTTCTGTGGATTGAAGTGGGTAACTCAGTCGACTGACCTAAGACTCTAGAGAATTCTTGAAATTCTAGTAGCCTTTCCCAGTCGACTGAATAGTGGTCTTTAGTCGACTGACTTCCTGTTGGGGGTGTTTTTTTTTTTTTTGGCAGGTTCTGTGGTGGCCTTGGGAGTTTTTTTTTAATTATTTTTATTTTGTTATCATTCTGGAGGGATGACGTGGTTTCCTAGAATGTGATATTTTCTCGTGGTTATGGGTTTGTAAACTTTGGTTGATGATGCATAATAAGGGGTTGCGGTCCTGCGGTGAAATCTCGTGAAGATGCATAATGAGGGGCCGCGGTCCTGTGGTGAAAGTCCATGAAGATTTATGCATAATGAGGGGCTGCAGTCCTGCGGTGAAAGCCTGTGAAGATGCATAATGAGGGGTAAAATGTGGTCCTGCGGTGAAGGGGCATATTGTGGTCCTGCGGTGAAAGCCCGTGAAGATGCATGTGTTGCATGTGTTTATTATAAAACTATTTTCGAGGCTCATGTGAGTCGCGACCTGCATATTATTCTACTAGCATGCTTTTCTTTTCTTTTCGTGCTTAGTCTTCTTTCTTTTGGGTTTCGGCTCACGGTGTGGGATTTGAAAACCTTTTTTGGGTGCTTTTGATTTGTAGGTTGATTTGGAGGAGCCAAATGAGGTAGATGATCTTTTAGTCTTCCTTTTGTTTCTTTTGGATCATGTATTAATTTTTTGTATGTTCTTAGTAGTGGAACCAAGTGTTGTAAGCCTTGTGGCGGATATATCTAAGGCATATATGTTGTTTTATCACGAGAGTGAGACCTCAGGTTGGGTGTTATTTTTCGCTTTAGTGTGATTTTTATCCTTTCTATAAACGAGCATGCCTTGTGAGATTTCAAAATGTGAAAAAAAATGTTTAAGTTTTGAAAGGGTTCTAGCTTTTCTCATGACCCGGGTTTAGGGGTGTTTCAAGATCCTATCTCTTGGATTCTCAGCGCCATGGAATTTCAAAAAGAAATGGAACCCTGATATTTTGGTCAGTAAGAATCTTTAACATGTTGATGCTCCAGACACAATGCTTTTGTTGTAGGAGGTTCGAATCCAAAACAACGCCATCCAATTAAGTGTTTGGGCGTTCAATCTCTAGTGAGAAATCTAACTCCAAGCTAAAGCTCCATACGCACAGTAAAAGGGCAGAGAAGGCAAAAGACGAGCGATGCCGAGTGAAATGGAGCTTGGGGTTCGGGGTTCTTTCCTCTTCTAGTTTTGCCTCACATCCCACATTTCTAGATTTTGCTACCGCCTCCCAAGCATGAATTACCAACAAAAATTGAGACAAAGGGTGACACGATGCAGAATAGGGGAGAGCGCCGCTGTTCTAGGCTTTAGGTATTTAGGTATTTAGGTCCTGATTTGTTGATTCCATGCGTAAATGGACTCGATTTTGGCAATGCAAGAGAAGGTAGAAGTTTCGGTAGATGAAAAAGCTACAAAGAAGGAAACAAAACTGTGGCGATGGAGGGGCAGTAGGGAAGACATTCGCGGCGAGGAGGAGAAAACATGGGAGAAGGAGAATGCCTCTCGGTTCAGAAATGCTGAATTTTCCTTTGGCTCTTGTTTTCTTTAAACTTTATTGCTATCCTCACCAGAGCCTCCTAGAATCCTCCTTCAAGAAACTTCTGTGGATATACAAAGCAAGAAAAGAAGAAAAGAAAGTGGCACCGACAATGAAAAACGTGGGAATTTGAGTTTTTTTTTTGTCTCATGTTTTTATTTCTTGTTTTTTATTTATCTCCACATTTCTAGAAACTTCCTACTTAATTCACAGTCCCTTGGTTAATTTGATTAAATCTTAGTTAAATCATTTATTTGATACTCCCACTAAAAATTAAATTAAAATTTTCTGACATTCTAAAATTTGTCACCATTCATGATATTCTGATGTTCCAATACACACAAATCACATACAACACGTATTATTAATCCTCAAAAATTATCTATGGCAATTTTAATTATATTAAAGTAATTAATAATAATTAATAATAATAATAATAATAATCATATTAAAAACATACCGGGTCCCTATAACCTTCCCTCCTTGGGAAATTTCGTCCCTTAAATTCAAAACTAAATCTCTACTTCTCATAGTCAAAAGTCTTTGTGTTGATCTTCTGCAGTTTTCATTCTAAGAATGTCATTATATTTTACCATACTTTACATTATCAACTCTCATCACCAAAATTTAACTACTCGTCACACTTAGTTCCCGAACATAAACTCCTTTCATACTTATTCAAAACCCTTGGTTTCATTATGCCCCACATGACGCGTTTTGCAGAACTAGAAGGTTGCTCAAAAGAACACTCTTTACTGACAATTAACTTTATTCCTCTGAACAAATAACCAACGTTTTTCTTCTTCCTAATTGAATCAATAGCTCCTTAGAATTGCTCAAAAATCTCTTGCGTACTTGTGTTTAGGTATAGGAACATGTCTAAGAAGGTTAACCTCAAGTTCAAAGCTTTCATGCATTGTTTGCTGTCCCCTATACTCAACCAAGAACTCAACAGTAATCTCTTTTAGGTCGACTATTTTCTTTCCTTTCGATTCCTAACAAGATATGTGGTACTTTCTCGACGACACTTTCTCACTTAATCACAATCATTCAACTACAATATTACCCGACGGTCTGAAAGATCATTCCTAAAATTTGCTGTACAAATCAATATTTCTTTCACCATCTCAAATTACTATTTGAAGAAGAATTAAGAACTGTTCTTACATGTCAAATTTGATATGGTAGTTGCAGCCAACCCACCAACTAGATTATGTCTGTTTACACTCTTAGCTCTTGGCTTAACCCCATACTCAAAGTAAATAATTGGATTACTACTTACATTCTTGGCAGTGCAATCATGACAGATAACAATATTATGAAGGAACACTTACTTCCCTGGCAGTGATAGAATGAACCATCCCTTGACATGGGTCTAATCCATAAAAGGAAGAATGACTCGTCAATCTGGATAACCTACTCAGACTCCCTACTAAAAATCACATCAGCAAAACACATTTCTAACTTGGCTCCCAAGTTTGTTAATCCAAACGCCCAAAGGAAGGACTAACTAATCCCACAGTTCAACCCCCATGCTCACATATACACACCGTTCACATATTTAACATGCTGACACGATCATGTTAATCAAACATCTAAACACATGCAGTCAAGTATACGTAATCAACCTCACACGGGATACACCCTCTTCCCATGGCTCTTAGGTATTCGAACCTAGAGCTCTGATACCAAGTTGTCACGTCCCAAACTCTGGGTCACGTGAAACACCCAAAAAAAAAACAACTACAACACCCAGCCCGAGAATACACTCTCAAAATAAATTATACATGCATTGTATATAAATCCCAAACGGCTTACATTATACGACCCCAATGCCAAAAAACATGTTACAACATGCATATAACAGAAAGAACAAAAGGAAGACAATAACTCTTCAACCTCCCCAGCAGCCTCCGGATCAACCTGCGTGACCAATACTTGAAAATATTTTATACCACACCGTGAACTAAGGCTCAGTAAAAACTAGACAAGCATGCAATATAAACAAAATATGCTAGAAAATTGAAGTGCAGTTTTTGACTCTCTTCCAGGCCAATAAAATAATTTGAAAATAGTTTTAGAACATGACTCACAAAAGTCAGAAAACAATTTTCACATGCAAGGAAAAGCAAGGATAAAAACCATTTTTCGACTCATCAGAGCCTTGAAAACGATTCTAGTATTACGACTCCCGTAGGCTGTTAATACAATATTTTGACTCCCGTGGGCCGACAATATAATTTTAAGAAAATTGGTCTATCCGTCCCAAAATGCAATACATGCAATCCATGAATCTTCTCGGACTTCCACCGACGGGTTGCAACCTAATGTAAGCGTCTGCTCAGACTTTCACCGATGGGTCGCTACCCAATCTAATTCAACGCATGCCACAACGCACACAACCCGTGTAACACATACTTGGATTTACATCTACTGGATCACAAATCCATCTATCCCATTCCATACAAATATGCAAACCTAAATCAAGATTTAAAGAATAAAACCATGTATCAACACGACATTCCACAAACCATGTCACATGCCTATAAAACTCTAGGTTTTAAAGCATAAACCACGTTACACATAACGATATCAAAGCCATGTAATTTACTTACAAAATTCATGCATAAATAAACGATAGTTATAAATGCACGTAACCATATCAAACCCTGCACTACGATGCCACCCACCACACAACCTATCTCGACATCTCATGCCACCACAATCACTGATACGATCCCCCGACACTCACACGCGCCAACACAACAAACAAACTTACGACACTCGACCTAACTCAAGGCCAACACAAAACTCCCACAAACGATCCCTAACCACAACCACACCTTAAAACCAAACCACGACACTTGACATAACTCAAGGCCGACACAATACTCCCACAAACGGTCCCTCACCACAACCTCACCTTAAATCAAAACCACGGACCTACACGTTCCTCACAACCATCATGCGCACAACCGTGCTTCACATCCACATCTCACGCCCACATCTCACCACTCACGTCACCCTCAAGGACGACACCTAAACAAACACCCGAAGCCACGACACAATAAACTAACCCCAGAATGCAGCGCTCGCTAGGCATCCGCAAGGCGCTTGAGTGCCCTTCAGCATGCACAGACTCTCCAGAACGTCCCTGTGACGAATTCTAAGCCCCCAAACTCTCAAACACTCACTATAATGCTTCTAAACACGCATAAACTTACCAACCCACATATAATTAACACCCATAGACGTACACACATCCAAGCCAAACACCAAAACCATGAAAGAAACTCTCAAAACACGATTTCATCCACCAAAATCAACATAAAATTGGTTTTTAACTCAAAAATCCAACTTTTACAGAAAATCAGATCTATAGCAATTTAACTGGTAAAAATACACCTGATTATACGTAGCACCCTTATAAAATATACCGGTCTAGAATTCTACCTCGGTGAGTTAAAAACTTGACGCCTCAAACCACGTGCAAAATCAAGCTTTGCCAGAATTGAAATCTGACCGGATAGTTGCGTAGCCCACCGTGCCAAAAGCAAGGATCCGCTGTTGGATCATTAAAAACTGAGCCCCGGGCCCCCGAGAACTTAGAGAGA
Organism: Heliamphora exappendiculata; assembly: GCA_034768845.1. Taxonomy (NCBI): domain Eukaryota; kingdom Viridiplantae; phylum Streptophyta; class Magnoliopsida; order Ericales; family Sarraceniaceae; genus Heliamphora; species Heliamphora exappendiculata. Next base: position 9,186 of record JAOTRH010068269.1, on the reverse strand, counting down.
AGGCAGAGAGAAAATAAGAAGCTTGTTGGAGAAGTTTTAGAAAATTTCTTTTTAAAAATATCTAACTCCAGATATTTATAGGGCTCGAAAATATCTTTTTTTTTGAAAATTTTCAAAATTCGTACCACAACGAAGTGGCTTTTTTTGTGTTAAATCATGGCCTTTTTTGTGAGAGAAAAAAGTGGAAAAACTTGGCTTTTTTGTGGGAACCCAAACGAAGTGGCTTTTTTTTAGTAAAAAAGCCAATCGACCTTAACAATGCTAGCTAAAGGATTTGAAGTTCATCTTTTTGTGCTTTTATTCAGTCTCCACGGGCATATTATAAATTTTTGTTAAATTCTCTAGAGAAACTGTAATTGTTATGTAATTTGAACAAGTTCTAAACCTTTAATGATGTAGTACTTATCATATGTAACTATGAATGCATAGCTAAAATATCTCCCTTAATTAAAATTATGTATGTCTTGACATGCCCAAAAGACGGAACGTCACAATTGGTATCAGAGCTTAGGTTTAGTGAACCTTCAGGCCTTGGGATATGGGAGACTACGAGTTTTGTAGCGTAGAAACTCTATAGAGTGTCTATACTATTAATTTATTACTTTTAATTTTAACAACTTAAAATTTTTACCTTAAGATTTTTCTCAATATATCTTTCTTTAGGGTGGCGTTCGACATAGATCCGACTGTAAAACCACGGGCAGCACCAAAATCAGAGGACTCGGACGTCTACGAAGAACTCGCTAAAGAGCAAGACCTGATAGATGTATTTTTGTTAGCATGGATGTTTCCAGATGAGTGGCCATTTCGGGAAGAAGAAGAGGCCAAGAAAGTAAGAGCAGACGAAGAATCAGATGAGGTAGGAAATGAGGTAGGCATTGAGGTAGAGGATGAGGAGGAACTTGAGGATGATGACAGCGAGAACGAGGAGCGAGCCATCGCTTTCTTTTATGATCCACTAGAGGCACTGCCACCGGAGCCAGGTGATGATGAAGCAACGGACGCAGCAATCTATTGGAGCTTCCAAGATTACTGTAAAGACTATCGTGTTGGATAGCGGGTGTATGCAAGAGTATTCCCAGAAAGAACGTGGAAATAGAAAAAGCTTAAGTTTTTCCTGAGGTACATGGGACCACTAAGAGTGTTGGAGAGATGTGACGAAACCATCTATCGTCTGAGGGTACCACAGGGGTTCAAAAAGCTATTAGGGGACAGAATGGATACAAGGTGGATGCAAATGCAGAAACCCAAAGATAAGAGAGGAATCATCATCTTGCGCGACACGACGATTAACTTTTATAATCCGAAAATGTACCTGGAGATACCAATAGCCATAATCAATAGGGCTCGCATGGGGCCAGAGGACTTTTGGCATGTGGAAGTGCAGTAGCGCTGCTACGGTATCTATAAGGCGACATGGGAGCGTGACTTAGTTATTCACTACTTCTATCCACATCTGTTTGTCCATGCCTTAGCATGTTAGGTGTGGTACCTTTCCTTTGTTGGATATTGTATGTGTATCCTGTGAACTTTGAAAACCTTATACCGATTGTGTGTTCGAATGAAAAGTAAATGTTTATTGTTAAATTTTTTATAAGTTATATCATAATCTCAAACTAAATTTTACAAGGTCCCAAACATGAAAACAATCAAAAATTTAAGACAACCCTCAAATCTCAACACTCTCCTAAAATGACTGATAGATAACCAAACCACCGACAAGTTAACGAACCCCTAGATGCTGAAGCACTAGGAATGGCCTAAGTTTTATGAAAACTTCCATTAAAAAAAACCCGCAACTTCACCCTTATGAGTTCCTTTCTCAAGCCCTTGTGTCAATTTGCGCACCCAATTGAAGTCCTTGAGAATCCTTCCTTCTAGTATCATTAGTTCTGAATGTTCGACATTAGTGAAATCTTTTGCCCATGTTCGTTTCTCTCAATCCTAATACCACACTTGTGTGCAGTAATTTTGTAAATCCTTTATCTGCCCTTGAAATCCCAACATAAGGAGCCAACTTGGATGCTTGAATTAAAGTATGTTAGGCCGATGTAACTTCAAGACAAATATCTAGTTTAACTACCCATTGCTTAAACATATCTTCGGTTAAGGTTTGATATTGCACAAAATTGTCCCGAGAGCATCCTCTTTGTAATATTTATTAATCGTTCATCTCTTATCTCCAATGCATCTAAGTTTCAACCGACCTCTCAAATTGGGTCAACGGTGATTGCCTTAGCTTTGAAACCTTGCCCTAATTCAACCTATCCTTGAACCGTTTAGGTTTCACCCTAAGATGTTCTAACCCCAGCTATATCTCGTGCTTATACCATTCGAAATTCTCAGCTAAATGCTTACCCATTCATCACCCAATGATCGTTTTCCTTGAAACTGTCCTTATTGAATCCCACGCATGTTTTTGCATGTCGACCTTCAAAACCTTACCCTATAGATCTATGAGTAACGATGATTGTCAGGATATTACATCATTAGGCTTTAGTGCTTTCACGAAAGACTAGGACTGTCATGCTCCGAACCCTAGGGACCCATGAGCTAACCCTACACTGACCCGTATAAGAAGTCCTTAACTAAACCTTCCATTTTATTTTTGGTTAGAGTTTGAAAACTTATATAAAATCTAATGATTTTCTTTAGGCAACCATATCTTCGAACATATCAACTTCAAAACAAAAGCCTTAAGTTGTCAAGAGTTCATTTAAAACAACAAATCCTTACAATGATCCATTTAAATTTATATACAAACATGATATAGAATACAAAAGGGACACTAAATCTTTCTTCAAGCCTTTCCAAAATTGCGTCCATAGCCTAGGTGTCCTCCTTGCTTCTCGAGACCTAAAATGGTTTAACATACATACGTGAGCCGAAGCTTATAGGATAAAGATTAACTCAAACGTTATGCATGATTTGTGAGGTGTGATGGGTGCAAATTTCACCAGTTCATTATTTGTTCACACGCACACACCCTTGCACACCAATTTATTCCCATTTATTCTTTTGCATTATCCAAATTACTATCCCTTTACCAGATTTCTCATAAAAATAGTATCACATATTCATTACGCAGTTTATCACAAAATCGTATCACATCAAAGAACCGGTATCGGGCACAACTTATAGAAACATCGCCCTATTCACCCCCAATAGGCTACACAAAGCCATTGTGGAATGGGTCGCTCTATAACTCATCATAACACAGTCACATATTAATAAATCGGTGTCGGGGTACAGCCTATAGAAACCCCTCCCTATTAATTCCCAATAAACTACGCGAAGCCATTAGGTAATAGATAGCTCTATAACTCACCACAACATAAACACCACATTTGGGGGCAAACCTGTGGGCATGTGGTCCCCATCTTGCGCAAGTTTTTGGTCTTTCAACGCAGAGCCGCTAGCCCATCTTAATTCACATCAATTCATACGGTTCATCAATCATCAATTCCATCATTTACAAAAATTTGGGAATCCAACCCTTCATCCGGTTCCTCTCCTAATTATTTTCAAATATTCTCATTTTGCTTCCCATTTCAAGATTTCCATTTCAATTTCACATCATATTTCATTTAAGTACTCGAGTTCCCTTTTATGTCATATACACCATAACATCAATATATAGCTTCTCATATGTCACAGTTCATTTATCTATTTCATAGAATGTCAACAAAAAACTAACTCAATTGTTATCATATCAGTTAATGAAAAAGGGATGCACCCATCATATGCACATATACAAGTTTAAAATCCATGTGACTCTTCTAAATGCTTGGAAATGTTAAATGATGACCATATCATATCATAACCTTCATTGTATGTAGAAAGCTCGCTTTTAGCGTAAAATCCATTTAACCGGCTAAACACATGCATCCCAACCCCAAATGTAGATATATATATATATATATATATATATATATGTGTGTGTGTGTGTGTGTGTGTGTGTGTGTGTATCCATAGCCCAAGGGAAGAGAATTTTGATAAAAGTCTAATGAGGATGAAAAATAACCTTTTCCAAGACATTTGGCCAAAAATGGGTGAAAAATGGTTAAGAAAATCTGATATACCCTCACTATTTTGGTCATAACTTTTTCTATAAAAATAATTTTATTGTGATAGTGGTGTCATTGGAAAGAGAACTTCTGGGGCTTCAATTTGAGTAAAAAACGGACCCAATTTGGAGTCCGAATGAGGGAGATACGCTGATTTAAAGAAAATATTTTTCGATTAGCGAAATAGACTGCGGGCTAGACTGCTCGAGTGGTCTATCGAGTGGTCTGGCCTGTAACAAGAAGCCGATAACATCCCAAGACCGCCCTTTAGATTGCTCAAGCGGTCCTGCGAAAAAAATTAAATTTTTGCTATGTTTTGAAGCCAAAATTCCTCCAAACCCATTCTTATGCAAAAATATGGAGTTTTTATGTTTGTTAAGCTCCTTTTATACAATAAACTCTTAAATTTATAGCTAATCATTTTTCAAAACTTCAATTTTCTTAAAAACCTAACTCAACCCACACATAAACACATGAATCTATCAAGCATGAAACCAACTAGGTTTTACTCATATAAACCAAATATCAACCCAAATCAATATAAAACAAATGAGAAAATCTAGATCCTACCTCAAATAGCTTCCAAGCTTTAGGCTTTCACCAAAATTGCCTCCTAGGGTTTTGACTACCCCTTTGATTTACTCCTTGATGCTTTAATTTCTCCGTTCTTGCCCAAAACTTTAGCTACTTACTTGTTTGCCTCTAATCAAGCTTCTAACATTACCAATTTTTAGAGAAGGAGGGTTAAGGTTCAAGGGTTGATGGAGATTCTCCCAATATTCCAAAACAAGAAGAAGATGAGAAGATGTGAGAGTGTTTGGTGGGGAGGGGAGGGTAGAACCCTTGCTCTCTTTTATATATATATATATCTCACTCTCTCCACATTTCTAGAATGGCCCTATGGCCATATTTGGTTAACCTCTCTTATTTTCTCCTTTTTTATTTTAACTTTGGCTCTCATAGCCTATTTTCTCTCCAATTTAATCTCATAAACTTTCTAATTTAATTTTACGTTTACAATTTAATTTTAATCCCATATTTGAATGAATAAGCTATGCTTAACCACAAATTATGGTCATTTATCACCCTATATCTCAAATATGTACTGGGTCACTACAAGGACAAGGCACAGGAACCTCTTGACATCTCTTCGAATTGTGAGGCAGATCTTTTCTCAACATTATGACTTAAAATACCGTCAACGTCCACATTTAACAAAGTTTTGAAGATCAAGATTCCTAACTACAGGAATAGTGAAGTACAAGTTTATTCAACTAACTATATCTTTTTAAAGGACCCGGCAAGTAGAACTATTCCATCAGTAACCTACAGCTATGGACAATAGCTTCACACCAAGGGACTCACAACACCACCATGTGATAAAATTCAGACTTCCTCAGACTAATTCATAGCTAACCCACACATCCAATAAATCGAGAAGCAAAAGATTCATACCGACAGTAGGGAAATAGAAAACAAGAGATAACCTCATGACACCCTAGTATGCAAGTAAAGGAAGGATATCTGTACGCATCAATATTCACACCGGCTTTTCCCACTAAAATGTTAGAATTCGAATCTTGTCGTCCCCACCTTCATGAAGAATTTTGACGACAATCATGAGCATCAAGAGCCTGATAAAGAATTAGCCATCAATCCACAATGGATTGCATGACTTGATATTTTCCTCAACCATACCTTTTATCATGTTCATTTTACCCTAAAGTGACCAACCACCGAAGAAAAACGATCAAATCATTGGAAGAGACATTCAAACCTTAAGCACCAGCGCGTCAAAGACAAATGGCAAAAGCTACGAGGAAAGTATAACTCTTGAAAATGTTGGAATAGGAACGAAAGCATATAACTACGGACTTCATCACCAGGACTATCAAGATTGCCTCAAGAACTGACAACATTCGGGCCACAATGGATCGCCTCACTAGGGCTGTTTACTTTATACCAATAGACCTCGTGACACATCGGTAGCTACAAGAAAAAAGTACATCCCTGAGATTTGCACCAACATAAGTTCTCTACCCTACCCAACCGCGACCCATATCTCACCTTCAGATTGATGGGCAATCCGAACGCATGATTCTGAACCATCAAAGGCATGTTAAGAGTATACATAAGGAAAATTGAAGGAAACACTTATCTTCGGTCAAAATTTGCTTACAACAATAGCTCCTAAGCTAGCTTATGCAACCGTATGAGATTTGTGTGTAAATAATACTGCGAATTATCAATATACGAAATTGAAACCGAAGGGACAGATTGGTAGGAACAGATCTTTGCTACCCAACAAGGTGAAACAAGAGTCTAATACCGAAAATCACGTATAGTCCAGGATGGTAGCCATGTTTTAACAGTCCTATAATTTCATGCAATCTACAGTAGAATGGCAGGATCTCTTTAGATAAAACCTTTCGTGGCAATAAACATGTTGAGTGTTATTCCTTCACCTTATATGTAGAACTAATCTTATCGGATACTTCAATAACCCTTTATCCTTTTCTCTTTCTTAAAGATGGTGGGACAAAGACCGAACCATGGATGTTTAGTAAAAGTAGGTGGAACTAGAGAGGAAGTGGACGTCCTAAACCTCCCACGAATCTTGCAAAATCTAGCAATCAATTTGGATTGATCGCAAGAGAAGGCACCCCAGGAAGGATCTTGGTACTTATCGGACTTAAGGGTATAGAATATTCCAGCACCTAAAGAGAAGATTTTTTTCCGAACAACAGAGGTTTGGATCAAGGCTACAAAGTAACAACAAACAACAGTAAGATCTTGTTATAAGTGAAACCAGCCAGAGCATAAGATGACGCGTTGCTCGTTAAAAAGTGGAGAAGACAATCAAGGAGGACCACTATGGAACAACAAGAAGTTCACGTGCCCAGAACCTTACTCTCATAATGGCAGAATAGGACAACTTGGAAAAAAGGTACTAAAAATAGTAATCTGTTATAAATGCCAGAAGCTTGGACATAAATGGTATGAATGCCCACTACCAAAAGGATTAAACTGCAACAACCGTTAGCAAGGGCTGGGCAACAAGGATCAAACAAGTCTATTATAGCAAAAAATGAGTGGTTTGAAAAAGTGGTGCAACCTGACCAACCAGAGAGCGATGAATGGAAGTATTAACCATTCACAAGAGAGAATAAGTTATATGTTTGGTAAACTTGTTGCGTCATCACAAAAAAGGGTACACTTGAAGGACAAAGGCATTTAACTTAACACTAGTTAAACGACTCCCGCGCCATGGATATGCGACGTGATCTTTGAAAATTGTGTAGTTGTCGATCTAAGATGTTAGTAAGATGAATCAAAAACTACTCTCAGTGATAAACGTGTAAGCCCAACCTTATCCATATTCTCAATAAAGAACAACTCAAGTAAACAAGGACACAACTTCGAAGAGGAGATGCAAGTAATGAACCACAACCTTTCCCACGAAATTTTGAGGATAAAATTTATTTTAAGGGGATATATTATAATAACTTGGTTCGGACTTTAGTTGTAACAACCTAGTTTGTAGCGACCCATGTAGCGATCCAAGCCAAACACTAGTATTAGTAACGGTTAGTTGACAAGATCTTAGGTCGCTAGAACGATGGAAACTCTAACTCAACCTGAAACCCTAATTTAACCCGAAAATCCTAAAAAGATCAAATACTTAAAGGCAGAGCCCTAATACTAAGATATGACTCATAACATCCTAAATTAAGTAAATAACATGAAATATAAGGTTAAAAATAAAAAATTCTCCTAATTAGGATAAAAGAATCATTTTACCTATAGTACAGCAAAAAGTGTTAAAAACTCAAATTTTGACACATGAATATCCAAAATTAGATATTTAGATATAATTAAGTACCAAAAGATAAAACAACAACAAAATGACAAAAATGCCCTTGTTTGGCCAACCAGATTGGGATTTGTGCATAAAAAGTTACTTTTTACCTTTTTGGCTCACCAATGAGAAAAAGCTATACAAATTATGTATTATTATGACCCAAGATATTCTAAATAGGTAATATATATAATAATATAATAATATAAGTCAACAAAAGTAAACAAGTCATTCTTTAAAGTTTCTACACAATAAATAAGTTAAAAAGTCAATTCTTGTTAAACTAGCTTAATTTGACTTAAAGGCTTATACCTATTTAATTAATTGTTATAAAAATTATGATAATTCATAGAAATACTAAATTAATCATAAATACACTAAAATAATAGGTTTTAGTAGATAAAGATACCAAAAAGATACACAATTAATAATTTATGTATTTTCTTACCCAAAATTGTACCAAAAGATAATTTAAACCATAAAAATAATGCAAATCAGTATTTGGCTGCCCCAAGCTGCACAAATCTGATTTTTGCAAATCTCAAAAGAAGCCACCTCCCATGCATCCAATAGAAATTAAGAAAATTCAAAAATAAAGCTTACATATAATAATTACTTCAATTACACTTTTCGCTATAAAATACAACCAAGACCACCCTATTCTTCTTCAATATTTTGGCCAAGAGAGTGAGGGAGAGCAACCAGAAATTTTTTAAGTGTTCCCATTTTCACATGCAAGGGAAAGCGAGGATAAAAACTATTTTTTGACTCATCAGAGCCTTAAAAATGATTCTAGTATTACGACTCCCGTAGGCCGTTAATATAGTATCTCGACTCCCGTGGGCCGATAATACAGTTTTTTGAAATTTGGTCTATCCATCCCAAAATGCCACACATGCAATCCATGAATATTTTCGGATGTTCACCGAAGGACCACTGTCCCCATCTAATGCAACACACATAACTTCACAAACTTTCACCGTAGGACCGCAACACCCAAATACACCTTTATGAACTAGTACCGAAGGACTACCGCAGCCCCAATCGTACACACACCAGCTTTCGTAGCCTACCTCATACACCGGCTTTCGCAACCTATCTCATACACTGGCTTTTGCAGCCTACTTCATACACCCACACACGCACACGTGCATCATCAACCAGGATTTACATCTACTGGATAACAGATTCATCTAATCCATTTCATACACATATGCAAACCTAAACCAGGATTTAAAGCATATAACCATGTATCAACAC
>JAOTRH010068258.1:0-18076 GCA_034768845.1 Heliamphora exappendiculata | reverse complement strand
CCAGTTTAGCCACCAATGAAAGCCAGTGCAGGTGGTCCTGGCCAGCTATGATATCTTACCAAACTATCCTTCTCTTTTGTAGGGAATGCCTGACTGGCAACAAATTGTGAAGGAGCTCCCACCAATGGAAGCATTACTAAGCAAGCTAGAAAGATGACACGAGGTTTCTTGTTTCTTCTGTGCTTGCTGAACCAACTGTCCATTTTTCATATTGTTTTATAATTTATTTTTTTGTTGGGTTTTTTCTCCTTCTTGGGTTATATCTGTTATTTTGCCCAGTTTCGTGTTTAAATTCTTGAAAAATGCACGATCTTAATTTGAATAGTTGAGATTTTATGTGGAAAAAAGTCTAAATATTGGGAATCGGAAATAAAAGATGGTGGAAGGCCTACTTGGTTGATCAAGAATTGCACCATTGTTAGATCTTCAATGCCGGCTAGACCTCCTTGGTTTTACTAATCTAATTTTCTTTTGGGATCTTGACACCTCACCAGCAACGACAGTTGATTTACCGATTTTTCTTCTCTAATTTGGGATCTTGAGCACAATCCTTTGGGCATGAAATTCATATTATTCTTCATATAATGCATTGGAGTGCAGTTCTATCGAGAAAAAAAAAAGAACATCATTTTACAAGGGATGGGGGATTTCTGCTGAAAGTAATCTCTATTCTAGGAATGAGGGTGGGGATAATATAAAATAACTTCATTTTGACAGAATTCTTGTGGGACGGAGAAGTACTTCTGAAACTAATCTTTATTCTAGGAATGAGGGTGGGGTTTATATAATATCATATAAGTTGAACTTCCATAGACACCCACTTTGCTCTGCTCTACGAGATGTGGAATTGTGTTTCATAGTTTTTTACCCTCCATTGCCAACTCTTGGCAACAACATTGCTTGAACATTAACCCCAATGGATCAATTTAATTGGCCCCCGTTAGTGGACAGTGTGATTGATCCCTCAGAAATTAGTCTAGGTACGTAAAAGCTGACTCAAACATTTTAAAATATCAAAAAAAATATATATTATTTGGACATTATATAATCAATAATCCATTATTCATCATATTTTCAACACCTATTGCTTATCATTTGATGTGTTACGTTCACAATCATTGGATATTAATAAAGCTCATGTAAGTTTCATTGCATCAAGGGGTTAGAGTTTAGATTAGGTGATAAATAAAAATTGGTAAGTAACTTAGAGAGAGGATACTTAGTCAAGCAATATTTTTGTACAGTGTTTAAAACGACATCATTTTAAGTACTGCACATTGCATTATATGGTAGAGAATTTTATTTCAAATAACTTAGAGTTAACTGTAGTTCAACCAAGAGTAGAAGTTAAGGACGGCAATAGCCTCTCGCCAGTGAAGGACCTATGGCATGCGGTTTCATGACATTTTCAATTTTTCATGTAAGACTCATATCAACAGGTTTTTATGCTAAACCAGATATGAACAAGGAGGGTCTTAAAACTGGATTGAGAATTGAATAAATATTTTTTTATGCTTTGGACAAGGAGTAAAGATAATCTTGAAGAGGAAAAATAATAACAGGAGCGATGGAATACCTGATTTGATAAATACTGAACTTTTAATCCCACATTCAAAGAGACAAATTTTAAAAATACAAGTTTCACATTTTTTTTAATATAGCCCAATAGCTTACAATATATTGAATGGGGTGAATTCACAGAGAGTGTAAGAAGTGAGAGAACCAGTTCTTTAGAGCTTTCTAAATGTTTAAGTTGATCTGCAAAATATAATAAGGGTAAAACTATTCGGCGGCTAGTACTGAAAAACCTGCTTAAGTTAGTGTATTATAGGTGTAGAAGTGATCTACTTCAAGAGAGATTTTTGTACATAATTTGATAGATTTGATAGAGATAATATGTGTACCTTTGAGGAGGGTTGGTCCTTCTTTATAGGTTTAAGGCCCTTTAGAGATGTCATCATAGGCTATTATATCCATTATTAGTCTTTATTCTCACAATGTCGAATTAATCCCATAATTTCAAGAAGATTGAGTCTAAAAGTAAATTTATTTGTGACTTGGCCTCATTTTGGGTAGGTCGATATACATAGATGTTTATTTCAGCCATCTTAAATTGGCTATTTTTTGGACTTAATTGCTCATGTAAATCAAACTCAGTTGCTCATTTAAATCTGACCCGATCTAAATGGTCCAGACGTTAATTGAGAATCAGGGCAGTACTGATTATACTCTTCAGCTGTTAAAACAAACATAATCAAAGTGGTTCAAGAACATGGCAAATTATTAGGTACTTCTTAGAGTACCATATAGGCGATGCTAAGTTGTACTTTCGATAAATAAATTGTTATAACTTAAATGAACCACTAGTCCAATAATTTGAATAAAAATCTAGCAACGCGGCCTAAAATATTTTAATTCAAATTATTAGCAGTAACCTATAAATTTATTTATAAACTAGACTTAATTTATATTTTCCATTAATATGTGATAATATCACAATATCCCCTATTCAAATACGCCATACTCTCGTCGCGTGATTCACGTTTTTTCTCTTATTGGGATGTGAATAGTAGTACATTAATGGACACAAAATAGCTTATAAGCGTATATAATGTATACAATCTCAGGACTTCTACCTCTCTCTACAACCTCTACTTCTCTATCTACACTGCCACGGAACCCACATAAGATCAGGGTTAGCTCTCATACAATTTGTAATAACACAAGTAAACTACTAGTCTAATAACTTAAATTTGAACTTAACAATGTAGCCCAAAAATATTTAACTTCAAATTATTAGTAGTAATTTACAAAAAAAAATTTATATATTAAATTTAATTTTTATTTCTCACACATTGATATGAGATTAATATCACATAAATGATCGCAACCTACATAATGTTAATTATTTTTTGTCTCATAACCACGCAACAGAAATAAATTATTATAATTTTATCATAAAATTTATTACTATTATATTAAATAAAAATACAACATAAATTTATAATATTATACTCTGCAACACCGAATAATTAATCGAACAACAATCAATTATTTTCCGGAAAGAAAAACCAAAGGCCTTCCTTACCATAGCCTTAGGCATCGGTGTCACTTTGTTCCACCCACGTGTACGAATTCACCCACTCCCGCCACCGTCTTTCAACCACGTGTCACTTTTCCACAAATTCAAAACAAGTCGCCCCTAAAACCACGTCCCACTCTATAAAATACAAAAACTCTCGCCGGAATTTCTCAGACAACGCTCTTTCTCCATCTCTGTTTCTGTATATCTCTCGCTCTCTCTCTCTCTTAAAACTTCTTCTCTGGAATTTTTTCATGGAATCTGACAACCTCCGACAACGACTCAAAGAAGAACCCACCGTCGACGCCGCGAAAACCGACGTCGACAGCAACAACAACGACAAAGGAAGAAGTCGACGGCGGCGAACCGTCATGGCGAGACGTGGACTCCGGTCACTGGCCGTAGCCGTGGCGGTCCCCGTCTCTCTCCACCTCGCCGTCGTCACCCTATTCCGTTCCGATCACCGGACTAAGCTCCCCTCTTGGCTCCCCTTCCGGACCCTACAAGCGATTTTCGTCGGCTCACCATCGCTCATGGGGCTCTGCGCCTGGCTTGTCTGGGCTGAAGGAGGGTTCCATCGGAAGCCCACCGCGCTGGCTTTCTTCTTCGGCTACCTCGCGCTGAGTCTGGCGTGGGAGCCGCTCGTGTTCGGGATGGGAGCGGTTCGGGTCGGGATGGTTTTGAGCGTGGCGATGCTCGGCGCACTGGTTGGTTGTTATCGGAGCTTCAAGGAGGTGAACCCGATCGCCGGCGACCTGGTTAAGGTTCCGGTGTTTTGGGCTCTGTTTGTTGTTTGTTTAAATCTTAAGCTTTTGCTCTGGTGAAGCGTGGCTTTAATTTTGTCAGTGTAACTTGTTCTTTGTAAATCGTTTCTAAGTTTTGTTTGGAAATATGATAGAACCCGTTTTAATTTAAACCTGTGCGATGTACGAATTCTGTATGTACAAATATTATTCTATTTTAAAAACGATTATGGCCCCATTTGGATAAATTGTTTATTTATGGCCATTTAATAACGTTTTTTATATAAAAAATAAAAAATATATTTTTATTTATTTTTATAAAAACAAAAAATAAAAATATATTTGGCACATAAATGTTTAAAAAGTATTAGTTAGAAATTACGGGTGAATACAATAGTCGAAGGTGTGGTGTTATTCGGTGATAATAACAAAAGATAGAGATAGTGGTCGAAAATGATAGTCGAAGCGATTGGTTGGCGGTGGTGGCTGGATGATGGTGATCAAGGGTGTTAACCGAAAATAATAGTAAGATGTAGCAATGGTAGTCGGAGGTAGTAATTGGAGATGGTGATTGGAAGTGTTAGCTAGAAAGATAGTAAGAAGTAACAATGATGGTCAAATGTAGTGGGTAAAAGTCGAGACAATAGTCGGAGGGGGTGGCCGAATGTGGTAGTTCAAGCCGGTGGTCGAATGCGGTAGCCAGATGTAATAATCGAAGATAGTGAAAAAAAATACAATTAAAACGTATTTATAAAACAAGTGTAAACACATTTTTTCTGTTTTTAAAAATTTTGTAAATTTTAAAAACTATTTACAATTTTTTGAAAGCAAAAATAACTACTAAACGTGTTTTGTTTACAGTTTACAAAAAATTTAAAAACAAAAACATAAAATAGAAAATATATTATTTATTCAGTTTATTTAGTTTTAAATAAGCAGCTTTGTTTGAAAAGTCAAATAAACAAGATTGAAGCCAATGAACAAATAAGTTAATAAATCAAATAAACAAAATTTAAGTCAAGATTATTTTAAATATACTTGCTTATTTAAGTTAATAAGCAAATAAGTAAATAAACAAATAAGTCATTTAAAAGCCAAGTATCCTAAACTAACTTGCTTATTTATGTTTTTGCAAATTTCATAATAAGCAAATAAATTATTTACTCAAACGGGACCTATGCTGTTCGCTTCCCATAAAATGATTTGATATTTGTAAAAGTAATATGTTTTACTTTTAAAAGTGTATTTATATTAAAAAATTTATGTTTTTATTAATCTATTATTCATTACTCAGTAAACGGTGATTAGTATGATTTTATTTTAAAAATAGCAAATTATGACTCTGTTTGGGTATTTTTGCTTATAGCTTATTTAGTTTATAAGTTAAAAAATAAGTCAAATCGTTTGGGTAACCAAATAAGTTAAAAATAAAAAAATAAGTAAATAAGCCAAATAAACTAAATAAACTCGTTTGAGTAAACAAATAAGTCAAAATAAGTTAAATAAATAGGTTTATAAGCTAAACAGAGTGGCTTATAAATCAAATAAACAAATAAGTCGTAAGCCACCCAAACGACCTTGGTTAAATGAAATTTAGTTTATTTGTTAATAAATAAATAAGTTAATAAATAAATAAATAAAATTCACCCAAACATGACCTATATTTATCTTGTTTTTGAGTTATTTGACAAATTCACTTCAATTTCAGAAATCACGTCTGAATGTATTTTCAAAAAACTCAAAAGAGGTACATTTAATTTACTCAAATTTAAAAATAATCATGAATTTAACAGTACGAAACAAATAAGGCTTACCATCGTAGTCATATCTTCTTACAAAATATAAAATAAGATTTTAATTTAAAAAATTAAATTAAATTTCAGATATGATTTTTATTATAGATCGTAATTATAGATACAAATTTATTTAGCTCTCACCTCATATGCCTCTTCTTGCCCTGAATCGATTTCACATTCATTTATTATTGATTATCTATTTATTTCGAAATCACCTATTACTATTATATAGCTCCATCATACTTTATTATTTCACCCTATGTAGTTAAATATTAATTAGCAGCGGTGTTAATGAATCGAATTGAATTGAGTTGGCATCCAACCAATCATTATGATTATATATATTTTATTTTTAATTTTATCACCGGATTTGGCAATTTTGAGCAGTGGGTTTAATGGATCCACACAAGTGAGTGTGGTTTGATTTAGCGGTTTAAACTTACTTATTTTAATTTTTTTTTGTTGAAT
This sequence comes from Heliamphora exappendiculata, assembly GCA_034768845.1. Classification (NCBI taxonomy): domain Eukaryota; kingdom Viridiplantae; phylum Streptophyta; class Magnoliopsida; order Ericales; family Sarraceniaceae; genus Heliamphora; species Heliamphora exappendiculata. Next base: position 11,987 of record JAOTRH010068258.1, on the reverse strand, counting down.
TTGTTTTATTTTTTAATTAATTATAATAGTTTTTAATTAAAAAATTATATTTAATAAATTTAAAATTCAAAAGATCATTAATTTATCAATTAAATTATGCATAGATCAAATTATATTATTTTTACGTAAAAATATTAAAGTAATAAATAATTTAATCTTAAGAATAAATGTAAAATTTTGTAAAATTTAATATTTGTTGGTCGGTTTTAGTTTGACAGGTAAATACACTCAAAAGTCGTAATTTGATCACCACTTGGAAGAAGAAAAAAAAAAGAAAGAGAGAGAGAGAGAAACTAATTACTTGATCATGTTATAGGCAAAATTATCTATTATCATGTTAATCGTATTGAATTGAACTAGGTTTGACCAATTTATAAATACTCTTAACCACTAGTAATAAACTCATGAAATGAAAGGCTAAATAAAAGTTTTTTCTTAATATTAATAAATTTTAAGAAATATTATTTTTCTATCAAAATTTTAAATGAATTTAATCATAAGAGCTACAATGTATCAAATGCTAAGACTTAAATTTCAGTTGGAGCTAGTTTAATTTTTTATAATTTTTAAAACTATTAGCGTCACAAAAAAATAAGGGGTTAGTGATTTTTTTCTTCTTTTCCTAAATTTAATTAAATTTTCATTGAGCTACTTTGTGTAAAATGTTTAAAATTATTAAATTATAATAATAAATCTTGTGTCTAAGTTTGAGATAATGTGATTTTTTTTGGTGCGGTTCATCAAAGTATTCATATTAAAGGTCGTGTATAATTTAAAAATAAAAATTAAATAGTTAGACATATCGATTTAGTATTAATTTTATGTTAACTTTAAATAAAATTTGTGTGCTATCACGTAGATCAATTTAGTAGCATACAAATATTAATATTTAAATTATACATAGTGTAAATCTAGATAAAATTAACTTTAAAATAATTTAATTGTATTTGTCATATATGCATTGAAAATATAATTTTGGGGTGTTTGACAAAACTATTTATAGTAGTTTTTAACTTCATATTATTAATTTTAGTTATAAGTTATAATTATTTTTAAATACCTACAACTTTTGTTATAAATTATAACTAATTTTTTCTATTTCAGCTGTAATTTATAATTTTTAACAAATACTCGCAACTTCTGCTACAAGTTACAATTTATAAATTACTAATTTTAGTAAAGTCAAATACCACCATTATGCCATTCTCATGCAATGCACAATTACGTAAGAAAACTATAGACCTAACCTAAAAGAATTTAATCAAATTTACCATTCCATTATAAAAAGAGCGTAAATTATTTCAAAGTGCATTGAAAAATAAATAATATGCGCAATTTAAAATAATTAGTATAAACGAATTCTAAATATTTTGAGCGGAGGTGCATTTAAAAATAAAATAAATTGATATAATTTTTTTTTAATTTAAATACTTTTTAAAATAAATTGATGGGATATTTCAAACCAATAATTTAAGATATTTGCTTTAAAAATAAAATAAATCAGTATAGAACGTATATTTTTCAATTCGATACAATCATACATCTTTTAAAATAATATTTTAATTCTTAAGAAAATAGATAACAAAAATTCATAGATAATTAATTTCGGCCAATCATCAGACGACGTGTTATTATTAAAGTTAAACAATTTAAAAAATTTTAAAAAATAGATTATGACTTTTAACATCATAGAAATAATGATATTTTGATATAACGTAATACTTGTACTAAACCAGTACTATACATGATTAAATTTATTTTTAGAATGCAATCATCAAGTTTTTAAAATTGTATTAAAGTTATTAAAAAATAAAATAGGTCATTAAGATCTATAATTATTTTCAATTCTATTCAAATATTATAAAAAATGATCTTATTAAATATTTTAAATATCATAAATACATATAAAATCAAGTTTAATTTTTTTGTTTAGTTTAAGTATTGCAAATAGTATACGTAGTATGTGGGAGACATAAAAAAACAAATCTAGAGTATTTTTACAATATACTAACATTTGTTAGAGTCCAAAATATTTGTTAATTGTAATTGCCAATATATTAACATTTGCTTGAATAATTGCTAGATTAGCATTTTTCATAAAATTAATAAATAGTATTGTGAGGAATAATATTGTTACTAAGAAAAAATAAAATTCTATACAATATTATACAATGTCCTTACAATAGTTTTTTATAAATAATATATGCATATGATAATATTGTAAGGATAATTGTTGGATTGGTAAAGAATTATCATACCAAATACTGTAAAAATGATTTTTACAGAGGGTTTGAATATCACAGTGGCCATTTTGTTCGGTTCGAAATGTTTGTTAACTGTAATCGTTTTTATAATTTGTAAATTTGTAATTTCTACACAAAAAAACTTGTACGAAACAAAATTAGGGATGGGGTGGGTGATGATGAGGTCTTCCATCCTTATGGATCGGGCCAATATAAAAAAACATATGAGATAAATAATAAAAAATAGAGTGGAAGTCGGAATATTTCAAAGATTGTTTATAAGGTTCGTGAAAGTAATACTAATAATAGTTATAGATACAAAATATAAAAATTAGATAGTAAAAATAAGAGATAAATATAACATTTTTATATTTTAGACACGACATTTTAAACAAATAAATTTTATATATATATTTATATTTTAAAAATATTTGTTTTATATAATTGGGGTGAGGCGATGAGCAAATATTACCATCACTTCGTTTGTTATTGAGGTAAAAAAAAACATACATAATAGAGCGAGAATGTATGAGATGGGACAGGCAGAAAAAATTATAATTCTAGAATAATATGTTCGGCATCCTAAATTATTTGATCAAAAAATATAAGGAATGGCATGTAACATTTTTGTATAACGCAAATAATAAGAATGTTACATCACTTTTATGGCTTTCTAATACATAAGAAAGTAATAAAAGATTGGGTAAATTACATTGACTTTTTATGAGATTTTGATCAAATACAGTTAATCCTATTTAGATAGACAAATTACATTGACTTCCCTTACAAGCTTAAATGTTGTTATAATCAACCCGAAATCGTAAGGGTTCCCGTATGTGAGCATTTGTATCATAAAATTTCTTCCTATTTTGCCCTCAATAGTGATTTTTTTTTTTTTTATAAAATTTCTAAAATAATAATTGTTCGGTTTGAATTCGCCAGAATAATTTATCGGCGATCGAAGCCATTCACTAACTGCGTTAGATTGTCAAAAGGGTAGTGAACGTTGTTGATCATTCTATTCCCATTTTGCCTCTCAACACAGAATTCTGTTTCTTTTTTTTTTCTTTTTATAAAGTTTATACAACGATAATATTGCAGTTTGAATTTTTCAAAATAATTTACCGGCGATCGAAACTGTTCACTAGCAGCGTTAGGTCGTAAAAAATGTAGTGAACGTTGTCGATTGAGAAATAATTTATATTTTACGATTGATTGTGAGTGTAATAGCTCAAAAAAAGAAAGAAAGAAAGAGGAGGAACTAGTGTTGGAACCCCCAACAGCTGCACACACCCATGCCGTCCCTTCGTCGCCGGTCACTGCAACCGGTGGCCTGTGCGGTGTGGGGGGACAACGGTGCCGACAACAACGTGATGGAGGGGGAGAGGGGTTTAGGCGCCGTTTCTTCTTCATCTCACTATGTCTTTCTTTCTTTTTTTTTTTAAACCTTAACTGACGTTCGTTTAATACTTATGAGTATTTTGATCTTTTTATCAATTATGTTAACAGCGTTAATTGTTGAAGAGTGTTATTGTAATTTGTATATCTGAGTAAGATTTACTGTATTTAACCAAAATCTCAGAAGAAATTAGTGTAATTTACTTTAAAATTTTTTATCTACTCGAGAGTTTCTTTGTTATAATAATATTTTAAAAATATCACAACTAATAAAATAAAAATGATTCTTACACTCATTATTTGTACAAAATCACTTCATATTTTGTCTTTGAGCACGTGAATTTACAAAAAAAATATATCAATTGGTTTGTAAATTCACATGCAACAAAAAGAGAGAGTTTCTTTTTTGATTAAAAAAAAGGGAGCTTAAAAATTATTTCTCATTATAAAAATATAAAAGTATATTTGAATTTTTTTTGGGAGATGAGAAAGTCATTAAAAAATTTACCAACTAAGGAATTTATTTATTATAATTGTATAATTAATTATATTTTTAATTATAATTTATAATTTCATAAATTCACGCAGCATAATAGAACTCTAAAATATGGTAGCAAATTATTAGGTGCTCTCGTAATATCACACAATGCTACATATTACTTTTAATAAATAAAATTACTTAATGCATATTAAGCGAGTTATTTTTTTTTTATTTATTTAATAAAAATAAATACAAATTATTTTACTCGAAGTAGTTTTTGTTACATCTTTAAATAAAAATACTATATAAATAATACCATATAATGATACAAAACTACCGAAGAATTATTCACAAAAACACATTAAAAATGCCAGATCAGATCCACCACCACTAAATTCATACCGTTCCTTCCTACTACTATATGTCACTTCATGCATAAATCAGTAATGTTATGAATTCAGAAACAAAATTTAAAAAATTATCCAAAAAGTGATTTGGATGGTTAAGATTCATATTTAATAAGATGTGAAATACACTTCAAATGAATCTTATTCATCTAAATCACTTTTTAGATAATTTTTTGAGTTTTGTTTATAGCTCATAATATTATTGTGCATAAAAACACTCCCATTTTCTTTCAATCTAAACATAAAATAAACGCCTTAATTAACTTGAATGAAATTGACTCAAATTTTTATGATTATCATAAAACTTTTCTCGTAATTTTATATTTCTCTAAAAAAATCTGCACTTTTTTATTTTTTATATATTTAATAATTCTATAATCTTAACTCAAATTCGTATAATCTTAACATTTTTTTAAAAAAATTTGTTCTTTCTATTTTTTTCCCTTTCAAAACTCTAATTACAACATTTTATTTGATTTAGTATGCAACACTTCTTTTCATAAAAAAAACAAATATATTCTATAGATTAGAATGAAAATTCATCTAATTAATTTTAATTAGTTAAAACAAAAACTTACTGTAATGGGTAAATTACATTGACCTCTTCTATGGTTCTGACAAAAATAAAAACTTTTTATGTAATTTCTGACACTAATCTTGCATCAAGTTTAATATTTGTATCAAATTAATTCAATAGTTATATGTATACTTTGTTGTGCCTTGTTTGACGCGTTTTTTGAATAAATTTTTCTGATTCAATCCATTCATTACGTAAAACTTGTCGAGTTTGTTCAATTTGTAAAATTTCAGATTAATCTGATATATGTAACTAAGTGATTGAGTAACATTTGTTTAACAATATTTTTAAAATTATAATTTTTATTTATTTAGTTATAAAATAATATTATGAGATCTTATTCAATTACTTAGTTATAGATATCGGATGAATAAGAATTTTCACATACTAAATAAACTTAAAGAATTATACGTAATGAACAGATTGGATCATAAAAATTTATTCAAAAAAAGTGCCAAACAAGGCATAGCTAAACGAAAATTTAACGATTGGACTAATTTGATGCAAAAATTAAATTTGACGAAAAATTAGTGATATTTCAGAAATCACATGAAAATTTTTTATTTTTATAAAAAATTAGAGGAGAGATCAGTATAATTTACCCTAATTTAATTTAATTTAAATAAAAACTTAATTTACTTTAAAATTAATTTAACTTTCTTACAAAATGTCACGAACGGTAATATGTATCTCTCTCTCTCTCTCTATATATTATATATAAATCAATAAAATAGTTTAACAGGGAGCTTGATAACTGATCTTCCGGAGTCACCCATCTCCAATTCTCTCTGCCTTTCTCTCTTTCTCTATTCCGGTTGTCCGCATCAAAGGTCTGATAAAAAAGAATATCGACATGGTCGAAACCAGGCGAAGCTCATCGTCTTCCAAACGTCCGCTCCCTTCTCCTTTCTTATCTCCTCGGTCCACTGGAAAACGGTCGAAGGTAGGTTATTTCCCTTTGCTGAGTTTAGATTTGAAGTTATGGTTTATCGAATCTTTGATATACATACATATACACACAGGCGTATGTATGCATGTATGTATCTTGTTCTTGTTCTTTTTTCTTTTTTAAAGATTTGTGAGAAGTCTCTTGAGTTTGATGTGATTTTGGATGATTGTAGCCGGCGGAGGACTCGTCGTCGACCAACGAGAAACCCTGTGCTGGTGCGCCATCGGTCGAAACCCTAGGTCCGCCGAAGGAATCGGGATGTGAATCTCAAGGCCAGGAGGTTCGATCTTCTGATCCGCCTCGTACTGGTAAATCTAAAGAGTCAGATGGGTTGGACGCGACTGTGCCTGAAAAATCCCCAGATGTTCAAGTTGAAGGCCAACCGTTGGTGTCTCCGACTCCTGCAGGTGAGATCTTTGTAATCATGCACGTGCTTTGACTTCTCGGTTTAAGATTCTTGTGCTATTTTCATCGATTTCTTCCTTTTTTTCTTACTCTTTTGGGCGATGGGGTTTTAGGTGATTCTGCCATGGATGCGGAGAAGGCGAACTCAGTTCCTTCAGTCCTTAATCGGACAAAGAAACGGCAACTGATACAAAATGTCAAGATCCCATGGGGAAAGCTTCTTTCTCAGTGCTCCCAGGTAGGCCTTCGGTTTTTAGCCACCGATTTGCTAGATAAGAAGGTAAGAAAGAATGTAATCTTGGAATTCTGCTGTATCAACTTCAATTCAAATCTCTTGTACCCATTTAAAATTCATACAAAACGAAAGGAAAAGATGATGAGGGGTAGGGTTCTTATCAGAAGAAATTTATCGGTCTAATTCTATTGAAATTTTGGATATTTATTTGGGTATGAGGTTCAGAAGACACCAAGATTACCGTAAAATGTAGCATAGCTGCGGCATGTTTGAATTATATGTTCAGGGGCCATGTAAATTGGTACTTCATTCTGTTTTCACAAAATAGTTTGCATCCCTTGGCTAGGAATATTACTGCTACAGACTATACCTTGAATTGTTTAGTATTTGAGCCAAGTGTTGGGCGTCTATTTCTAGAGATTATCAGATAACCCATAATTTAGCTATAGCGAGACGAGAAATGTTGGCAAGGCATCTTTTCCTCCACCACTGACCATTAGTCCATACGGCACGTGCCCAGCTTATGAAAACTTATGTGGTTGAGCTCAAAGTGCTGTTCCAAGCTGCTGCAAAAACCAACCAAAAAAAAGAAAATGGGGATCTTAGATTATTGTGGTGGCACTTTGTTGAGCTCAACCTGAAGAATAAAATTCTGTAATTGTTCGATGTTAGACTGTTGTGTTGGTCCGTTGGATGAGCTTTAGGCCAAGATTAGGTGGTGCAGGTGGTGGCTGTCAGCCTGACACTGTGATAACTGATATGTTTTGTGACCTATGTCTATGGAACACAATCCCATTGTAGAGTTATGTGATAAAGAACTCACTAAAGCTACATCTTTTTTGGAATGCCAAATAGAAAGAATCTTCGTGGAATAGTGAAAATACCAGAAAAACACCCGGGCTTATGTATTTTACTTGGCAGGCTTGAGGCTGAGCTAATCTTAGACCAATATCAGCCTGAACACCAGTTCGGGCACGTAAATTTTTTCGAGTTCCGCTTGCCCAATTTCGATTTTTGGCGACTGATCTTGTATACTTCGTTAGTTCTGATTTGCTCAAAAACATTGCCGTAGTTAGCAATTCTCCCTTTTGTTTTAAAGTTTTTTACTAAGCTAACTTTTTTTTTTGGGGGTAAGCAACACATAATCTATTTATCTGTATGCATCATCTGTATTATGTGATGTTCTGATGCTTTCAAATTTTTCATTGTCTATAGAATCCCCATGTCGTGCTGAGTGGTCGAATTTTTGCTATTGGTCAAGGCCGTGAATGCCACTTGTGGCTTAGAGATCCATCCATTAGTAAATCTTTGTGTCATCTGAGGCCCACAGAAGCAAAGGTATAACTTTCTACCATTATTGACTGAAAAAATTACTAGTCAATAAATAACGGCACGGCAGGGTGACAACATCCTTGGTTGTGTTTGTTTTTCACTCAGCATATTTGGTGATAATAATTAATAGTTCTCTTTTACTATGATTAGCGGGGAGGTTCTCCTGGCGCCTTGCTTGAGATTATTGGCGGAAAAGGTGCTGTCCAAGTAAATGGAAAAGTTTACCCTAAAAGTACTACTGTATCTCTGAAGGGAGGTGATGAGGTGGTTTTCAGCTCATCTGGTAGACATGCTTATGTATCCTCCTTTTTTGTACTAATATTTATCAACACAGCAGCAGAATGGGTATTATTTAGTTTATTCCACTTGCCATTGCTTTCATATTGCTTCATGCAATATTAATGTGTATCTTATCCTTGTTACTCCTTAGGAGGAGAAACCAAGTTTACTTTAACATATTTATTAGATTTTCCAGCAAATTGTGAATGATGACCTAGCTGCTGCTGGCATGCCGCCTTCATTAAGCATATTAGAATCCCATGATGCTCCAATAAATGGATTACACTTAGAGACAAGATCAGGAGATGCTTCCGCAGTTGCAGGAGCATCAATTTTAGCATCTTTGTCGAATATCCGAAAAGAGTTATCCCTTCTTCCGCCACCATCTCGGAATGAAAGGGATGCACAACAAGGTTCTGAAATGCTTCCACCGCCTTCTGCTTGTGAAGTACATGACAATCGCACTCTGGATGCTGAAATGAAGGATATTGCTGATCAGGCCAGGAGCGTGCAAGCTATTGTCTCATCCTCTGATGCTGTTATGGACAACCCAAATATTGATAGCATTGGACTGGATGCATCTGGCGATGCTGATATTGGAAAGGTCCCTGGGGAAATTCATGAATTGAGACCACTCTTACGAATTCTTGCAGGATCACCTGCTTCTGAGTTTGATTTAAGTGGTAGCATTTCTAAAATACTTGATGAGCAAAGTGAAGTCAGGGAACTTTTCAAGGATTTTGATGTTCCAACTTTGGCATCAACTAGGCGGCAAGCATTCAAAGATGGGCTACAAGAAGGAATTCTCAGTGCCAGCAACATTGAAGTTTCATTCGAAAACTTCCCATATTATTTAAGGTGCAAAACTTTGGTTCCCAGTGTTAAGCTGTTAAACTACTTTTGTATTTCTTGTTATTTTTTTTTCTTGACTGCTTTGGTGCAATTCTCTCGTCTTTATAGTCAAATGCAACTGTCTTTGAGGTTTCAAATCAGTTATCATTTGTGGATATTTTTATAGTTTCATGCTGGTCTTAATGGTTTTTGGGGCATCTTTTATTGCTGAATCATGCTGACTGCTGCAGGACTGTGATTTTGTTTATGTAAAGTTTATATCTATTTTTGCATATGATGGTAATAGATCTTGATTCGTTATCATTTTCTTTTGAATCCCTGTAAAATGAAAAACCAAGCAATGATTTAGGGACATTGTTTGCTACATGTGATTTTATAATAGAAGCACCATTTATATGCAAACTGCACCTCATTACGCATGCATGATTTAGGGACATTGTTTGCTACGTGTGATTTTATAATAGAAGCACCATTTATATGCAAAGTGCACCTTATTAAGCACACACACTTGTACGGCGTACTTATATATGGGCGGGTTTGTATATGCAATCACGCAGATCTGTCTCATTCTCGCACTTTGAGATATGAATACTGTCATCCTCCATCATGGGTAACTAACTAGGGATGCCCTTTGCTATTGAACTGCGTGTTTTATAATACTTTTTTTTTCTTCCCACTTTGACAATTGTTTCGGATTCAAGCATACCTCTATTTGATACTTTTGTTTGAAGTTCTTATTGCCAAGCTAGATTAGTGGTGCATTGGTTTTACCTTACTTTTGACTGTAAGTAAATAATAAATGCTTACTAGTTGATCTATGCCAAAAATATTGCAAGTTGATGCTTGAAACACCTGTACATGTTGCATTATCGGCACTGCGTATAAGTTAAGTGGTTCAGGTAGCCCATTGGGTGTCTTGATGTGGTGTTAAGTATGATATGTCATAACCAAGATAGATTGTTGATGCCGCACATGAAGGGGATGAGAAGGGTCGAAAATAGCATAAAAGGGTTGAAACCCTAACCCAATGCCACGACCTTAAAACTCAACTTTTCATTAGTTGTACTTTGAATGATACATCAAGTGAACCTTTTATTTATAGACTTAAAATCCTAATCTAAAAGGAAATAAAAATTCTAATAAAAAAGAAATAGAAATAAAATCTTAAGATAAGTTAGAATTCTAAACAAAAAGAAAATAAAAGTAAAATGTTAATTAAAAGATAAACTAGAATCTTAAACTAATAAAAATAAAATCATATTTGATAAAATAAATTAAATATTAAATAATTAACATAAAATTGTAAACAACCCTTAGTATTCCACATCATTCTCTTTCACCGAGAAAAAGAACTCGATCTCGAGTTCGTCCTGAAATACTGTACTATGCCATGCCAGATAATCAAGTATTTTGAATAGAAGAGCTGCGGCGGCAGTTTTGTCTCGTTCCATATGGTCTTGATCTTGAGATGATTGATAAAGGTCTACGAACTTTGATTTGATAATCCAAAGAAAATCTTCAACCCTTAGTTGCATGATTCTCCTATTGGAGTGACGAATTTGCTTCTAAACTTTGCTCCTACGTTCTAAAGTATGAAACTTGTAAGAACGTCGTTCCCATCGAGAAAGAATCTTGTTCCCAATTAGGATGGAACCTCTTAAATATATAAATTCCAAAGAAATAAAAGAAACGCCATGAAGTAAGAGAAAATCTATAGTATTCATTAGATTATAGAATAAAAGTAGTTCAAATGTATTCTAGTACTGTATATTTGCATTACATGTATTTATATTTATAAGAAAATAATTGTGTTCGACGCTTATATATAATATTTATTTATATTTTAACTTATATATTACAACTAAGTAAAATATTTTTTAGAATATGTAAACGCTCCTATAGATGCTTCTAACATTAGACTCTTTTATATGTCCTCGCTTCCCTGCCCCTGCCCCTGCCTCCGCTCTTGCTCCCGCTCCTGCTCCCCACTCCCGCCTCGTGCAACTAAGCTTCAACCCCCCAAAATCAATCAAGTCGGGGTTGTCGATGTCACGACCCATTTTAAAATGTGGCGTCCGTGACCGGCCAGTGAGTCAAAACCCACCAAATGCCTCTTTATCTTTCCTTAGCATTCTTTATTTATTCAGATTTATGACCATTGAAAAGAAATAAAACTTATTTAAATATAACCAAATGCAAAAATAAATTTATTAAAAATATTCCCAACTGAAAATTCTCCAACATAAATTCCCAGAGCATTAACTATAAAACAATGTGCTACATAAGAGTTTATTAAAAAAAAAAAGAGAAAACAAATGGCAATTACAGGAAATGAAAAGACTTGAACTTCTTGTTCTCCAAAAACTGAAATCTCTACGTTTTTAAGAGTCACCTGAAATTGTTCAACATTCATTAGCAATACTAGTGTGAATTCAATGATATCTGAATTATTAATTATGCCACAATGCTAAAATAATATATATTAAACAGTTTGCCAGAATTTAGTAGGGAGCGACCCCACATTTAATACATTGGACATGATCATTCCTTAAGTCACCTGGCCGTGACCCCACCCTTATTGTCTCGCCTCGCTGGTACGCTTAACGTCCCCTAACGGCCAAGACGCCGTTTAACCCATCATTCTATCTTTTATTTATATCATTCATTCATCATTTCATTCATTTATTCATCATTTTTAACATACACGTGAAATAAAAACTAATTTAGATATTAGAGACTCACCTTATCTGGTAGAAATTAATTGTGATTCTTCAAAACTCCAAATCTAAATAGAAAATATAGAACAATATTTTAGTCATTCAATTTTTA